>WYDI02022926.1:0-51428 GCA_009867235.2 Psittacus erithacus
TGCCAGGGAGGAGGGGAAGCTGGGAGGAAGCAGAGACAGGACACCTGACCCAAACTAGCCAAAGAGGTATTCCGTACTACAGCATGTCATGTCCAGTATATAAACTGGGGGCAGTTACCCAGAAGGGTTAGATCACTGTGGGCGTTAAACTGGGTATCTGTCGGTGGGTGGTAAGCAGTTGTATTCTCTTCTCTTGTTATTTCCCTTATCATTATTATTATTGGTGGTAGCAGCAGGGGTTTCTGTTATACCTTAGTTACTGGACTGTTCCTGTCTCAACCTGTGAGAGTTGCATTCTTTTGATTCTCCTCCCCATCCCTCCAGGAGTGGGGGGAGGAAGGCAGGGGAGTGGGTGAGCGGCTGCGTGGTTCTGAGATGCCAGCTGGGATTAAACCACAACAGAATCCTATACCATTGGTGCTAGCACAGGGGACAGAAAAGACTAAATGGTTGGAAAAGTACAGTATGAATTGTCAGTTAGCCTTGCTGATATCTTCTGGATAGCCAGCAACGTAAGGGCAACATTCTCTTTTCTTGAGGATTTCAACATTTCAATACATTCTGAGGATGGATGGCTAGTCCTTTTACTGTCCCATGGGTATTTCTGAGTTTTCAAAATTTCATGTTAGCTTGTATATCAGTTATCACTAAATACTGGATCTATGTTTTGCTGCGTCACTTACCTGAAAAAAAAGTGAGGTACCTTGATCAGGTACAGGCAGACAACTGCACTGCTTTTGAATCAGCTATGATTGAGAGATTTAATGCCGTTTTTACAGTGGTTATATAAGGTCAGATGATGCTTTATGCAGGTCCACTTTAATTTGGCACTGGGAAGGTTAAAATCTGGATTTACTGTACCATTAATTACAGCCTAGGTTTCATGGAAATAAACTTAACTTGAGAGAGTCATGCTGTAGAATTACTTAGAGTGATCATATCACTTTAGCACAAAATATATCTCTCTTATGCCTGGTGTTGAACAAGGATTTGATCCTCGTTTTCACACAAACAAGCTTTATACATTACCTTCAAACACATTTATTATTATGAAATAGGCTTTTTCAATCCCCCCCTCTAGAGTTGGTCTGTTATGTATAAATATTAATTGAGTCCAAGAGAGTAAGAAAAAAAGGGTGCCAAATTGC
Source organism: Psittacus erithacus (assembly GCA_009867235.2). NCBI lineage: Eukaryota > Metazoa > Chordata > Aves > Psittaciformes > Psittacidae > Psittacus > Psittacus erithacus. The sequence continues at coordinate 1,149 of WYDI02022926.1, forward strand.
CTGTATATTCTAGTGATTATAGTGCCAAGAATTATGGAGAGCCATGCTTTAAGCCTTTGTTTCAGAAGACACTTAATTATTCAATATGACTTGAAAACATTTCAGTGCTTGCTAGAAATTTCCAACAGTTCTCATTTAGATTACTATTCCTGCTCTCTATAATGTAACAATACTCTGTAAGATTAAAAAGAATGCTTTTTTAAAAAAAATCACACCCTTATCGACATTGCTTGTAATGTGGATTACAACACATTATTATAATGTGGATTACTCACATTATAACACATAACAAGCTGTTAAAAGTCTATTTTTCTCTCATATTATTACTGTCCATACTGCAAAAGTGCCTATGAGAGGGAAGATGTCTGATATGTGAGGCTGCATCAGGATTTTGGAGATGCACATTCAGCCCCTGAAACTGTCAAGATCCTGCCTCAACATTCTTATGTTCTGAACCTCAGAAGTGGAATCTTAAAATCTTATTGCTCACTTATGCTGTATACAGGTACATCATGGTAAAATCTAGTCAAATGAGGACATCATGGAACCAATCTCAGGTTAATCAGCAGTAAATACTAAAATGTACGTAGAATCTTGTTTCTCTAGAAGGCTGTAAGGACTTTGAGATATAAATCCTGAGTGTTAATCACCACAGATACCATTGGTGAAGTATGGACTACCATACTGTACCATGATACACATAACCTGTACCTGTGGCATGAACAGTAGTGGGAAGTAATTCTGTTGTGCAAGCACCGGTTTGTGCGTACTGTATTAGGCAATGTCAACCAGGAGATTACAGTGCAGCAAGCACTATCTTGGTAAATACTCCAGACGTCCCATGCAAAGCTCAAAGACATCCAAACGCAAGTATCACCTCTTTCCTTTTCTTAGAGTTTTGTGTTCTGAATTTTTTCCACCCAATAAAATGAAACGGAAACTTTGTTTAGAACCCCATATCATTTCTCAGGGACTAGATTAGTATTATAGTGTTATTTGTGACCTGAAAATATTTTCAGACCTTTTTGCTGTTGATTTTTAAAGTATAAAATAGTTACAATTTATTTGGGACTTGTGTAACATGGAAAATTTTTAAATTGGCCTGAGGTCTGTAAAAATGTGTTTATACAACACACACATCCCAGGCTAAATTTGCTCTTTTCACTGAAATCAGTAGTTTTAATCCCTTAGCTTTGAATTTATTGCTGGTTTCCTTCCAGGACTGCATTCTTCCATTATAGACTGGTAATAATAATGCTTGGTATTTATAGAGCACTTTATATTCTCAAATCTCTGTAGGTTTAAAATAATTCATCCAATTTTAGAGGAGTGGAATGAAGGGCATAGAAACACCAAGGACTTCAGACTCAAAACAAGTCAGTGATGGAACAAGGGTAAAAATCAGAAATCCCTGACTTCTGGGGTTGTGGTACCTACTCATTCATAAGATTTATCAAAAGAATTACTAAAATTAATAGCCAGAAAAACCCTAAATAACAAGCAACTTACAAAAGCCAACATGTGTTACAGGCTAAACCACACCGTTATCATTGAGATCTCAGCATAAAAATGGAAATGGAAATTTTGTGACATTTATTTTGGATAAAGGTGAAAATGCAAGTTGAAATTCTGAAAAACACTCATTCAATACTGGCTTAAGTCACATTTTTGAGAAATAATTTAATAAAATATTTTATCCCTTCTTTTTCAGGACTAGGAACTTTTTTTTTTTTTTTCAAATTATTTATTTAGTTGGCCTTCCTCTCTTTTTTTATTCCATGTTTAGACAAAATATTCTTTACCATGGGATCAGACCACTAGACTAATTTTTGTCTATTCTGTAGCTTGGAACTCTAATACTGAATGCATGAAATACCAGAAAAATATGAAATATAGACAATTATTTTTAAATTGTCTTCCAAGCAAGATGTACTTCTGCAGAGGTAATTTCCAATAGTAGATTTTCATGAAATGAAATTAATCTGTTGACTTTCATTGTCTTGGGACAGTGAGTTGCATCTGAGTATTACAAAGCACTCAGAAAATTAGGTGATAGATCTGAAAAGTTAGGTGCTACCCGCTTCTCCCCATCTTCTTCACTAGAAGACAGTGAGACACTAGAAGGTGATTAACTCTCTGAAAGTCAAAAATCTTTAGGAAAGATACCAACAGTTACAAATAACCGAGTCACAATGTCTTAACAAATTGCCTCTTCTGAGCTGACTCTTCCTAATTTATTCCTTACACACCCCTACGCTTTTGCAATTGCAAAGTAATTTACTTCACATTTGCAGTGTGCTGAAAGCAGTCAGACACAATGGCCCAGCTGAAGTGCTGAATCCTTCACAACAGTAGCTTGTTTGTACATGAGCAACTATGCTGTAAGGATCCTGAGTACATCCCCTTCCATTCTGGGGGTTTGCCTGCCTGAGCTGAGAGCGAACTTAGATACAGTGCAGTAGGGGCAGCCCTTCTTCCTTCTGGTGACAAGGAAAGAGGCTTCCAGACAGCTCTGCAAGGAGGCTTTAACAAGGGCTGAAGCAGTTGTGCCTTGACATCACGAGCTTGCCTGATGCCCTGGGCTGGGGCATTCTTTTCTGTTTGTACTGTAAATAGTATTACAAAACTAAGTTTTCAGGTCGTACCGCACTTTGTGATGTTTAGAAACAAATGAGGCAGTAAGATATGAACCATAAGGAGTTCCAACTGATCCAACTTGGTGTTGCTGGTCAAGAGTGAAATGCAAAGCGTCAGTTCAGTCTAGATATCTGGATATCTATACTCAGATATCAGGAGGTTCCTCTTTGACCCTCAGCTGTTACCACAGAAATATGAATGTTGTTCTGCTGTAAGTGCCACGTTATGTTGCCTGTATGAATGTTGCAGGTGTCTTGAATGCCCCCAGAAGGCTATAGGTGTTCTTTGAATCCCTGAAGTATCCCTGGAAGGCTACAGGTAAGCAACTAAGAGGACCCTCAATTAAACAAAGTGCAGCAGACCACTGAATGGCTTCATTTCTGTATTGCCAGTTGTTTCACTTATCTGCAGTTCAGTGCCAGTGTGGACACAAGACAACGTGATCCATAGAGTCAGCAGCTCTGATTTTCATTTCCATGTGAACATGCATGAACATATTTAATAAAATGGCATATGCTTCAAATTCACTGTACCACTGTAAAAAAAAATTTGGTCTTGGAACATGTTTATGATCAATTACCTTTCAGTATTCCTGATATTTTCTACACAGTGTGCAACTGTACACTTGAGCCACTTGGTTTTGTATCTATCTCTTTAGTAGGTCTAATAAAGTAGTAATAAAGATGTAATAAAGAGGTAATAAAATGACAAAAAGTAAATATTCATGTTTATTGCTGAATTAATGTTACTTTCCATACAGCAGAGTGAGCGAATACCCACTGATGAATGTTTCTAATCATCATCAGAAAGCTGATGTAAATATAACTGAATAGTAGTTCAGACTAGAAAAGAGGTTTGAGTGGATTGTGTTGTGTATTTGAGAACTTTTCTTCCCCCGCCCCCTCTCTTAAAATTATTCCTACAAAGTTTCAGATGGTCTGCTGTGGAATCTGGGGGAAACCCCACTATGGTAAGGCATATTATTAGCAGTATCTGGAATTTTCAGGTTAGTTCTGCACTTGCAGCTTTCACAGAAACATCTGCCTTTCCTGTATTATCACATATCACAATCCCCTAGTTCTTTTAACTTTGAAGACAATTTCAAGCTGAATGAGCAGCACAATAGCAGGGAAGGTGGACAGCTTCAAAGGTAAAGCCTCTGTCTTGTGGTTTGAAGGCCTCTGTGGAGCTCCAGCTTGCAGACCCTGATCAGGTGTTAGTCTCTGCTTGACTTCTGATGGACTGCAGTGCACTGTGCAAGATGTTTGCTATGTTATTTGACATGCATCTGGGACTTTCTGTAAGAAAAAAGGGATTGAAAACTGAAATTAGCTTTCTACCCTGGAGAAATTTGTCGATACAGAAAACAGCCGTCTCCATGCCTGTGACCCTGTCTCTGTTGGAAGACTCCTGCATGACTTGTCACTGCCATAAAGTCTTTCTGAGGACTGTGCACACTGCGACCACTCACATATGTGGCTGAATGTTCAGTATAGAAATCCTGTGACATGGAGGCAATCTGAGGGTCAGGCAGGTTTTTATTAGACAGTAACTGATTATCTTGGTAGAAAGTAGTACCACACATGAATCTTAAACAAATACTATGGTTAGTATGCTGAGGATCTTTGGCTGCTGGTGTCCGCTCCCCTGCAGCTGAGATGGGTGTTTGAAATGACAAAGTGAAATCAGTATCTGCCTGTGTAAGTATTCCTCATCCATCATCCTTCATCTATGGTTCCCCTGGAGCAGGGCAGATGACTTCTCAGAGAAGAACATCCCCTCAGACACTCACCTCAGCAGGGATAACAAAGCATTAACTTTAGCACTAGCATCATCAACTATGCAATAATGACTTGCTCTTCACTCTCAACCAGAAGCCAGTATCTAATAACTGAAGAGGTGACTGCAGCATCTGTTGAACTCTGTCTCTTGACTGTGGGTGGCTTGATGAGTGCTTCCTGTCTGTTACACTGGCAAGCAGGTGACATTAAGACATTTCCAGCTCTGCCATTTTGGCTTTGTGCTAAGCCATACTGGGAATGCGCACAGCCAAGAGCAGCTGAGAGGGGCAGTTCCTTGGGGCCCTGCCAAAGGTTGAAGCCTTGGTCCTCTCCTTTTACATTCACATATCTTAAGAAAAAAGTTCAGTTTCATGATGTGAGTTCTCGACCAGGCCATCTTTTATACTGCCTAAATGTGTTTTATTTTGATTTAAGGAGATTTGAAAACACGTGAAAGCAAGATTTCTTGGCTGCTAACACTATCCCAAAATCCAGCTAAGCTGCCTGCATAGATACATTCTTGGAGAGCACATCTAAAGCAAGTCGCTTTCACCCCATGAGCTTGTTAATAAACTGACTTGCTCTGTGTGGTACATCATGAGATAGCTTTCAGTGTTTGTGGCTATGCCAAGTGAAAGATTATTCTGAAGAGTGTGTTTCTTCTCTTGTGGAAAGGGAAGAAATGCTTCCAGCTACTGAAGGGAAAATGTTGTCATATTCTTTTCCATTAAACATGGAAACCTTCTGCTCCTGAGTGTTTGCCAGGAGATTCTGAATGGCTGCAATAGCACGCCAGTAAAATGTTATATGAGGTCACATAACAAACTATCTTAGAAAAAGATAATAGTGGCCACAATACATTACGTATATATGTACCCAAGGAAGAACTCCAATAACTAACACCAGAATACCATGTTACCTTTGTGAAAAACTTACTTTTTAAGTAAAAATGAAAAAAAAACCCAAAAACCAGACCTCTCTAGTTAGGTTTTAATAACTACACATTATTTCAGGACAAGCACTGATCATGTATATGAATAGTTGAAAGAATGTTAGAAGGACATACCTTTTGACTCACATGTTTAACTCAAACACTGTAACAGAGAACACACAATCTATTTTGTGATGTCCTACCTGTTTATACATTTCCTTCACTGAGGCAAAATTAAGAGCATATAGCTGAAGTAATCCTGCTGCAGAATTCATAGCCCTACAGGTTAAGACTTTAAATGGCTGTATAGTGCTGTGAATCTCTTGCTTGTAATCTACCTCTTTTCATTTCCCTCATTTTGACCTCTCCCAAGGAAATGTCAAAAAACATAAAAAACCTTAAACTTTTCCAAATATTGAAAGTAAACTTAATTCTAAACCCTTTATACTAAAATGTGATGTTTCGCATCTGAATTTTGCCACATGTAGGAACAAAGGAATGAAATTATCAGAAAAAGCTGCTTTCATTTTTTCCACCTGGAAGTGGAAGAACCCAGTATCTCACAATGTATGTTTTCTTATGGGCTTTCTAAACCAGGCTGTCTCACTGAAGATACTTGAGTAATTACAGCACAGTTCTGTGGGTTTTTTAAGGAAAACTTATACTGGCCCACGTTACAGGAATAAAGCTCTTAAGATAATTTTTATACTGACCTCTTTTCATACTGACTTGTGATTCTCATTGGGCGTCAGTTAATGAAACAAGTTCCAGTCCTACAAGGATCTGATTTTAATTTACTGCTTCAACTGTTCTATCTATCTGTAAGTTTGATGCCTTCTTAAACTGGTCTCTGGGCATTTCCTGTGAGTGAGACAGTACTTTGAAATCACACAGAGTTCTGTATGTTCAAAAACTTTGTTGCATTAGACCTTTTTACTGGTATTTGTTACGGATTCCATTTTAATAATCTGTAATCTTAGATGTGAATGGCAAAGTGACATTTATGTAAACATCAGTGACACCATGTAAACCAAAGTCCTAATCCCCAGTTTATTTAGAATAGGGTATTTGCTTTGTGTAAATTGAGGTCAGAGATGAAACACAAATGAAGCAACAACTACAGTGTGTACCCTTATGCTTTGGTAAAGCTTTTGCTACTCAGTATTCACAATTAGATAGCTCTTTTCAGATTTAATAACTGTCCTTCCTTCTTAATTATTTTTGATCAGCAAGATCTTCCTAAGCATGTATGAGACAATTCTATCTGGTACAAGAAAGGGGTCCTCTCCTCCTCTCTGGCGTCAGCAACTGACTGACACAAATGTTAATAAAAAAACCCAAAAATCCAACAAAAAAAGCAAGCCTGTTAATTGTGAATGATTTGCTTTCTCATCTCAAGTTGAAGGAAAAGTAATTTTGATGAAGGATTCGGAGTCAGGGATCATCAAGTGAGTTCACTCCAGATTATCTTTTCAAAAGTATAAATGATTGCTGCTGGAGTATGGAGCTGCATCTTATCTGTTCCATTCAGGGTGGGATGAGTAGGCTGTATCATTCTCAGCCATTTAATTCAATAAATGCATTTTAATTATGTTTCTATGCAAAACCACCTGTGACCTTCCATCTGCTAATAAAAATCACCCATCCTTGCACATACACACAGAGTCTTTAAACAAAAGAAGTGTGTATTCCTAGAGGTATAAAAGAAATAAGGTTTCTGACTGTCACAGCTGGAAGTATCTGTTCATACAGTCTTTCCAGAGAGCTGGTGGACAGAATCTTGCCAATCTTGAAAGAACAGAGTTGAGAAACATCCATTCAGAGCAAATTAGAAGTGCATAGGTAAGCTGACAGAAGCCAAAATGATATATTGCAGTTTGTCCCGTGCAGGAGAAGAAACATTTTAAATGGAGCTTCAGGAGCGTAACTCACCATTTTTACATGTAGAAACTAAAAAATGCTAAGGAAAACAAATCTTGCTTGCTTGGGGTTTTTTCATAGAAAAAAAATTACGAAAGGAATCAAAGTGTGTTAGAAGTTTTGTGGGAAGGTTGTTACAAATTTCTGGCTGTTTCATATTAGGCATAAGATTTATTCTGCATGAAATTAATGTCACTTACTGTTTTTCTGTGCCGTCCCTACTTGCTAACAGAGATCAGCAGAATAACTGCTTGCTAAACCAAAGGATACACTAATTGCTACCAGGCCACACTTGATAGGCAAAGTGTGGGACTGACATTCTGAACTTTTAGCCCAAAATGAAACTGGATTCTCAAGTACATTGTCCGGTTTCTCTGTCTCTATGAAAAATGGTCCCTAATAATAATTAGAAATAGTATTTGGCAATTTAAAATACAGAATTTAATTTCTGCAGAAAATGTCAAGATTTCAAAATTCTTTCCTGTTCAAACCTAAAGAAAAGTCAAAACAGGGAGAATTTAGATGAAATGGAAAATTATGCATATTTCATGCTGACAATTGCCAAAGCAAAATATTGCTATTTGTAATTTCAGTAAACTATTTGACAGTTTTAGAAGACATTCTCATCAGTCAGCTAAGTTACAGGGTTTTATAAGCATCATTCTTCCAAGAATCTCAAAGTAATGTGATTGATAGATTGGTAAGTATCATGGCATCATTATTTTAGGAGATTGAAATTTAAGGAAGTGATTAAGATCTCATAGAAAAGTCTCTGACCAGACTGAGAAGAAAATCTGAGTTTCCTGTGAGCCAGTCTGGGTACACTCAGCCAATGATTCAAAATCTGGAACTTGAAGCTGAAATGAGGATTAGGATTTCAAATAATATTCCTTTCCTCAGTATTAAATGGGAAGGAAGGCTAGGCTCCTCTGGGTGTAGACTGAAAGGGCTTTTTACTACTGAAAGAATTGTGCTGGACTGCAGCTTCTTTTCACCAAGGTGTATGCAGAACTCTGCCAATTAAAGAGAGGCTTTTCTTATTTCCAAGTTGGTGTCATAGTTACTATTTTTTTCTTCAACAAATAAGAACTGCAAGTACTCCATTGTTAGTTCCTATTGTATATCTCCTCAGGCATATGATTGCCTCTTTCAACTAGAAGATCTGGAAGTTCTTTCAAAAGTATGTGTAACTGACAGGCTGAAATAAAAAGTAAAGAAATGTCCCTGCTTTTCAACACAGAGGTTTAGAAATACCAGCTTCTCTTGATAAAAGAAGTGGAGCTTTGGACTTGAGTGAGGCATTGAAACTGATGGTTTGTTCTCTCTTTCTCTCTAGATATTTTGTTGGGGATTTTTGTAATTTTTTTTTTCCACACTTGGAAAGAACCCATTAGTGAGAAATAAGAAAAAAAAATATAAGCCTATCTAGATGAATGAGAAGAGATAAAACTAAGATTCTTTTTAGTGACAACAAGATGAAGTGTTGTATCAACTTTGTGATTTTTTGAATAGTCTCTATTTCTAGGTTTTGTGTTGGAAAAAGAATAGGTTTTGTTTGTAAGATAAAAAGGAAAAATTCATCTGGAGCTGTGCTCCCCTGCAGTTTATATATTTTCATACACTGGTGTAATTTGGAGTTACAGTCTAATCATAATTCCGTCTCTGTCTTTAGTAAAAGCATGTGCCTCTAATTTGCAATCAGTTTCTATGCTTGACACATAGAAATAATGAATGTTCTCATCTACAGCTGGAAACAAAGGGAGAAAGACACTTGCAGCACTTTGCAAGCTGGAATCTTTGGGCATTTCATTCCCCTAGGCTTTGGAGCCTGGGGATCCAAATCATGCTAATATTGTGCTAAAATCATCGTGTGGATAATGATTCTCTATCTAAAATTTTCCCTCACCTCCTTTAAACATACAGTTTGAATAATTGCATAACATAAGTGAGAATTTAATGGTATCACCTTGTGATGTGGGGTCTGACATGGTATAAAGTACATGAATTTTACCTCACTGGATTTCTTAATGAAAGGTCATGCAGTTTCCAAAAGCTGATATTTCTGGACATAATCATCTCTATATGTGGGTCATAGCTATATTATTTTTCTCTGATAACATGCTTGCCTTCTGCTGACTAAAAACTTGTAAAAGAAACTATATCTGAAAAGACTTATTGCCAGAATAAATACATAGTTTAAAATCCCTCTGTTTTCAAGAAACTTTATGCCAGATTTTCAAGGCATAGCTGTAAAGTTCATTTCCCATTTTGGAGAGATTTTGATGGAGGCTTTCTGTGCTAAACCACTGAAGACTACATGACACTGCATCATAAAGAATTCATCTTAGGTTTGTGTTCCACTCCCCTATTTTAGTTGGAATGGGGTTTCCTTAGTATCTATCATGGCTGGTTTTTTTGTTTTATTGTGATAGCAGCATGATCGGGATGCCCGCCTGCTAAGCGAAATATAAACACAGAACACAATGATGAGCTTTCCTTTAAAAGGCTTTTAGCCAAGTATACCAGAAGCATAAACAAGTGAAGGAGTAAACAGATAAACAGAACACAATGCAACAGTGACAATTCAATACCAGAAATCACTACCTCTAGAAAAACATCTGCAATTCTGGGACAAAAGGATCTGTTTTCTCACTTGCAGTTATGAAGCCCTAAATAGCTGATGAGAAGAGGAAACACAAAGGTGGTATTTATCAATCATTTCACCTGTGGCTAATGAAATCACCAGGTTGGAACATGGAACTGCTTGACAGAAACACTAGATGATAGCAATGAAAAAGAGAAAAGAATTGCTGCAAAGCACTGACACTGCAAACACACTTTAATAAAAACCCCAGCATCTAACTCCACTAAAATTTGGCCGGCTCAGCGCTGCTGACATCTCTATACTTGTGGGTTTAGGATTTCCTCTACTTGCCACAATGATACAACAGTAGTTACATAATGGTACACATCAAAAATTTTCTGTAGTCCAAGAACTGGTCAATAGCAAGGGTATTAAAAAGAATACTTCACAGCTGGTACAACATCATGACAATTTAGACTTCAACAAAATGATTTAAAACTATAATGAATATTCAAAAAGGGTTTAATAAGAAGAATCCTTAGGCTTTTCTGGATCGTTTTTCTTATTATTATATAAATAATCTTGTAATTATTCCCCCTATGAAATATGTATATGTTAATTAAGTGAAAGCTTACAGCTCACTATATACGTAATTTTTAACTTTTTTTCAATAAGCAAGGTTACTAGCTGCAGCTGAATTCTATAGAAAATAATTAATAGCCATAGAAGTCACTTCCAACAATAACCTGTTGAAAGAAAGGGAACATAACTGCTCATAAAGGTGATGTATGATAACGTTAATCAAGAAAATAGATGCTGTATAAAACTAAAAGGTCAGCTGCTGTGAAAAGTAGGGAAGAGTGAATATAGAAGGTTAGCATTTAAGACACTATGACAGTGCACTACTTTTCAAGTAAAAAGCTCCTGAAAGTCTTTATAAAATAGCCTGCAGCCACTTGCTCACCCCTTCCTTCCCCCCAAGGTGGGATAGGGAGGAGAGTCAAAAGAATGTAAAACCCATGGGTTGAAATCAGAACAGTTTAATAACTGAAATTAAGTAAAATATGATAATAGAAATGATACCAAAAATAACAATACTTATTATAATAATAGGGAACAACAACAAATAGAGAAATGAAAATTCAGAAAACACAAGTGACACACAATTCCATTGCTCATCACTCACTGACCAATACCCAGCCCGATCCGAGCAGTGATCTGAACTTTTGTGTAACTCCCCAGTTTATACACTGGGCATGACATGCTGTGGTATGGCATACCCCTTTGACTAGTTTGGGTCAGATATCCTGTCTCTGCTTCCTCCGGGCTTCTTGTACCCCTCCTCACTGGCAGGACATCAGTGTGTTATCAGTATCATTCTCAGACTAAACTCAAACCAGCACTGTACCAGCCACTAGGAAATAAAATAACTATTCCAGATGAAGCCAGGACAACTCATAATCACTGATTTCCAGACACTGCTGACTAGCTGTTTATGGAATAGGAGGAACACAGTAGGAAAACCCCATTCCTTCTGTCTTTCAGATGGCTTACAGAGATATCTTACTATATTTGAACACAATACTAGGAAGATGTGATATCTCTAGCATTGTAGGTGATGAATGGTTCAACATAAAAAAGTCAAATCCTGGTTATGTCTGCTAATTCGATACTTCTCAAGCACAGTATCTTGAAATATACATACCTCATTTTGAAGAGTAAACCCTGCAAAAAAGTTTTATCATGCCTTCATGCATTGTCTCTGCTGTTCTCCTCTACATTAGACTTTCAGTTCTCTGCATGCATATTTTGATTTCTCCTCTTGGTTTCTGTCTCTGATCCTGTATTTACCTTGGTTCTTCCACATGTTTCTCTTTATCCCACTGTCTCCTGCTTCCTTGGACTACTCTTCTATCCACTATTTCATGTCCCTTTACAATAAACCAGATTTCACTGCTAAGACACTTGCCTCCATCTTCCTGGCATACCTAATCCAAGCAGTCACTACCTCATGCATTCCCTATCAGTCATGACTTTTGAAGGTGACAGTAATACTCCAAATGGAAAAGTATGACGTACTTCAGCAATGCTAGCCAAGGAAATCTTCCCTTGACTATGGGAGATCAGTGAAAAGCCTTCATTGCTCTTCAATAACAGCTTTGAGTCCCACAAAAGGCTTGAAACATATTATTATCAGGTTTTAACCTCCTTATTTATCTCCCAGTGTTTCTCTATTTATTTACTTATTTTGTGCCAACAAGTAATTCCACATAACCTTCAGAGATTTTTGTTTCCTATAATTTCAGAGAGGGGCAAATAGGGAAGTTTAAAATGCATATGTTGTCCTTACTGTGCTGTAACAAGATTGGCATGGTACCAGTGATGTTTGAATTTCTCTCTTAGGAAAACTGAGATAGTTCAACCAGCTGCACTGAAATTGCATTGAAAATGGATACTTTGCAAATTCTACCCATAAATGAAAGTTTAAATTACAAAAAGCCGCCTGACCCGTTATCTCTTAGCAAAGTGCTTTACAATTTGCATATAAACTTCATTTCTTTTCCTAATTACACAGAGTAAAATGCATTCATTTTGCTTTTGATTACAAGCTGGTCTTGCCAAACACCTGTGACTGCCACAAATTCCAATTTGTTATTTATTTACTTCAAAGCAATCTTATTATCTAAATGATTCAAAGCATCAAAGATCTTAATTATTGATAGTCAATTCTGTAGGGTTACACTTTCCATGTCCTTGGGCTGAAGGCACTTCTCTGCTTTCTCCTACTCAAGTATACACTTGGCTTAGCAAGATGACATATGATTCTGCTATCAAGTGTATTGGAAACCACATTCTTACTTAATTACAACTAGATTTAGACAATACCAAAAAAGTAAGACTGACAGCTACAGTCTGCTGGCTAATGGAAATTAAAAAAAAAAAGAAAAGAAAAAGAAAAAAAGGCCCTTTTCCACTTGAAAAAAAAAAAGTTGCATGTGTAGCACATGTATTCTGTAAGTCTGATCCTACTCCCCACAACATTAATGCTGCATGAGTACCTTTCATTAATTTCAGGCAGTGATACCCCACATTTACACTACTACAACAAATGCGTACATGGTGTGTTCTGCTGGCATAATGAAACCATTATGTTTTTGACAACTTTGTGAGAACATTTAAGTGGGTTACAGATGCTCTTATCCATGTCAGAAGTGAAAGGATGAAAAAGGTCCTCAATACAACAAGACATACTTCATATGCATATTTTAGGGTACAGATGTACATATTTGTAGTTCATGCATGTTCATGGATATTATAATGTAACCTTTCAGACACAAAACACCTGCAGAAGCTGCTTCTGGGTGCAGATCATATCTTTGTCAGTGTCTTGGATCATCGGAGCTACTATATTCTCACAATGCCTTGAAGGTGTATTATATCAGACTCATTTCTAAGAGCTGAGGTACTTAAATCTTCATTTGGATCATTTTTAATCATATCATTCTCCATTAGCCTTTACAACATTTTTCCTTTAACATTTTCAATCTTCACATACCAGAAGACCCATATTCAATCTGACGTTTTCATATAACCGATCATTGAGCCTACTGAATGCATAGATCTCTGCTTAACTTGCTTATCTGTATCTTTTTATTTTACTTTTGGACAACTGTCTTAGATTCTATTTCAGGAAATCCATAGATTTTCTGGGAATGGTAGAGTTTTCTGGTGTCACTGTTCTTCTAATTATATTCATAGGCTGTTTTGTAATCTGACTGCAAGTACTCCTTTATCCCATTTCATACCTTTCAGACTGTGCTTCTGAAAACAGACTGACTGTTTCATTTTTGACTGGTAAAACAAAGATTGTCTGGCTTGAATGCATGTCATACTATATACCCCACTTAGGTACATTAGACCTAGTGTTGCATGATGTAATGAAGATCCATTAGAGAATCCTGTTCCATAGGAATCAAGGAGTAAATAAGGAGGAAATGTACAACATCCCGTGCAATACAAATGCATGGGTACATATAAACTCCATACAGATATACACATACATGTCACATGAACCCACATAGTAAGTCAGATTTTTTGGATGTATAAAGAGGGTCAGTCTCAGTGGCTGAGTGAAACAGATCTGTGACAGGTTTAAATGCATCCCAGCAACATTGCAGTATCTTCTCAGAATCTACTTTTCTCTAGCACATAATCGTGTGGTAACCCCACAGAAAGATACAGATTCTCTTATTATCATGATTTTTGAAGTCTGGATATCTCATAAACAACAAAACACAGCAGCACGTAGATTGTGAAGTCAAAGCTCAAATTATGGAATGAAGTTGTGCCTGCTATTTTTAGGGCTTAATCAGGAGCAATACATGAAATGCAGGAGAGAATACTTGAATCTTCAAGCTAAGTAAGATTGATTAGAGGCAAAAATGAACCAGGATAATTAACATATTTCTTCAAGATCCTAAATTTAAATCTTTGTTCAGCCAACAAAACATGATTTTGCAATTTTATTATGAATAAAAAAGTGTTTTCAAGATTTAAAATATATATATATAAATTATCTTTTAAAAAGGAATCTCTCCAGCATTTTGAGATCAACAAGTCTGCAAGCTTGAGCTGAGGGAAGAAAATTTGACTAGTCAGGTTTCCTTGCTCAAGTTAACATACACAAGCAAGCAGCATAGATAATGAAAAGTGTTTTAGATTCTCAAATTAATTTCATCTTAACAACCTAATGTGTTATTGTTAACTGAAGAAAATAAAATTATTTAATTCCACTGCTTTCCACTTCTTTAAATCACTGGTTAATTGGATTTTCTGGTAATTGGTAAAAGGGTAGTTCCAGTCTCCTTTTTTTCCTCTCATTATCCCATCTGTGGCTTTTCAAATACTGCATTAGTACTGCTTTGACTGAAATTAAACACCTCATGCAAAGCTCTCTGAAGTCAGTGTGAAGATTTCCACTAACTTTAGTGGGATTTGGATCAAGCCCTAAGTAAGCTGCAGAAAATTATTACCTTTATATCTGAGCACTGCAAGCAAGAGAAATTGTTGAATGGCCAAGGATTAGGATTTACATCCAATCAGAAAATAGCTTTCTTAGCTGACCTCTATAGTCTTTGCTATTTGGTTTTGGTTTTGTTTTATTAGTAGTAGCATTAGTTTATTCTGTGACTGTGTTATTTTAATTATTTGTGCGTTGTCAATGTTACAGTATTTTGATTTTATGGTAGCTCCCAGCAGCCCCAAGAGGAATTATACTACACGAACACAAAGTCTAGTACACCACCTTTCTTCTGTTGGAAAATTTACCATGAAATTAAGCCTATTTCCGTCTACTGAACCATTGTTACATCGCTAGTGACTTTCCACCTTGATCATCCTGATATAACTCCACTTTACAATATCTCTCTGAAGAGTGTCATGGATTGTCTATGAAAATACAAGTTAGTTCACTGGCATCTTATACATCTTGCATTAATTTGGACTGTACTGACAAAAAATTCTGTACTTAGTTCACTTCAAAGGAGCCACTCATGGTGGAAAGCAAGACTGAGGGCTTTCTATGCTAGCTCAGTTCTGAACGAGAAAGGAGCATGATCGAGAGTCCCCAGTGAAGCAGCACCCTTTTCCCCTGTGAGACTTGGCTTATCTCTTTGTAGCATTATCCTACTTAAAATCCTCCACAGAGAGGATGCTACAAAGGCGATTTGAGCTTTGTGTCACTGCAGCAAGTTTTCTCTAGCAGTTGTCAGAGCGCATGCTATTCTACGTCCACCCACTTACTTGCGAAATCACTTTAAGATACAGCAGTTTGCACAGAAAAGCTCTCAGGAGACAGACCTCCAAGCAGAATGATCAGTATAGCAGTTGAAATTGCATCACTTTTCTGTCCCAATAGGGAAAGAGAGAGTGAAAGAGTTCACTGCCAGCACATTAACAGAGTGAAGAGGTAAGGAGGCCTGTCTTTAGTCTGCATTAACAGCCCACAGCTTCCCCAGTTGATCTCTTAAAGTGTGTGAGTAGTAAAATCATACTGGAAGTAACTGTGAGTGGCAGAGAATTGGATTATGCTACAGTTATGTTTACAGTGGCTTGCAGATGAACTGCCACAGGTCCACCCATAGCCATTCCATGATCAATGAAATACTTCACTTATGCTCAGAGCTATCAGTTGTTAGTGGTGAACACTTGCTGTGTGCCTCAGAATGCGCATAACATGAACACAATGTGGCATTCAATTAAGTACACATATCAATCAAAAGACATCACTGGAGATCTCTTTGTCAGTTACATTGCTTTCTGCTCTAGGTAGAGCTCTTTTCATTAAAGGTGTTTGCTGCATTTTTGCTCATTCTTTGGACTGGCTTTGTAGTCAAAAACAAAAGCAGCAAGAAGACAGCCTACAAGTTTCATTGTCCCATCTATGCCTGAAAGCCTTCACAATTTTTCAGGTTCTTTCTGTCGCCAAAATTTTTGACCAATTACTTGAAAATAATGAAGGCTCTCAATCCTCCAGCTTAGAGTGAGAACAAATTCCTTTCCCCACCCCTTCCCTTCCCATCTCTAATCTTTGTTGGTGGGTTCAGCAGGGAGACCAGAGCCTAAGGATGCTGAGATATTATCACATGGGTATTGCAAGGAAAACGCTCTCCAGCAGATTCTGCAATGTCTCTTCATCAGCTTTTCTGGGGCTTCAATCTTTACCACCATGCAGTACCTTTTAGTCCAATTGTTTTCATGAAAACTTCTAAGGAAAATATTCCACTTTTGCTTTTTACAGTTTCTAGTTTGGAAATGGCAGGGGATTAACGTCAGTGCTTTGCTGTGTTAAAAACAGCCATGAAACTCTCCTCGGGATATGAAATATCATGCCAGCAGCTGGGCACATGTTAATGTCAAGATGTGACTCACATACCATGAGACAGTTCAAACGCAGAAATGATGTTTTTAATTTGCTACAAAATTTAACACTATTAAACAGGAATTAAGACTGAGGCAATGAAAGTGATTCAGAAAGGCTTGTAAAGCTCCTTCTTATGAAGTGGGAAGGGATGAATTACCTTTAGGCAAACACCAGGAAGCTTTGAAAGAATAAAAGGAAACCATGGCACAGGAGAGAACATACAGTTGCAAAATCTCTTCCCGCATAGGTAAGCCCTCTTGATTACACAAGCCTCAAAACATTTTGGAAAGCATTCTGCACAAATACAGCAATACTGAAAAACCCAAAAAGATTGTTTACAAGCATGACCAGAAAAATAGCTTTTGAAGGTTTGAGTTTCTGTTCGAAGGACTACTTTCAAGAACGTACCAATACATGTCTCTATTCATCTATTAATATTCTCGTGAGAAGTTACTGAATCATTTTTTATTCAATTGATGTTTTTTTAAACCTACCATGTTCCACACATGGTAGCTCCTTTATAACAATCTTAGCTTCTGGGTTTCCCTATTTTGTGTTAGTTTCCATTCCTTGCCACTATCTTTATTTTTTTTTTAATGAATCCTAGATTTTTCTTCTCCTTCTTTTAGTATCATGTTCTTACACTTTTTTGACTGATTGTGTACTTCTTCAAAATTTCCCAGTCTTTAAAATCTAGGTGAAGCTCCTGTAGAAATCAATGGAAGCCTTGCATCTCTGACCTGATATTTCTCTAGTGCAAATTCTTTTAATTGTATTTCATTTTTAGCTATGGAAAGATCATTCCATTGTTGGTATTGGCAATGATTCTAAATGTTTTTGAGGCTAGTCAGACCTATTCTCCTCTGTTGGCAAATCAATAGCTTTCATAAGCTGTCCTGTCAATTAGCAACTTACATGTAACTTTACTTGTACATATCTGTGGAAACAAAGATCCAAAGGACGTTATTGGCAAATATTAGGCCTCTAAAATACTAGAGAAGTCATCTTAGCCTGGCTTTATAGTCAGGGGAGAGAGACTTCCAGAAGGAAATACGAAGGATGTGAATTTACATCGAATAATTTAGAGGAAAAGTCCAAGACCATTATTAGCTGACTCAGGCTTGCAGGCATGAAATCAGGTTTAGACTTTCAAGCAATCAACTTAGCAATGTCCAAAACTCAACTGAACCTCAGTTCAGACTGTAATGAAGAAGGAACTGCTCAACAAAGAGCTGCAAGAAGCCTCTGCGGACTTATAGTATGTTTTGCTCAGGAGTTGCATTTAAGTTGAGGTTCCTGCACTTGGACCCTGCCTGTTTGCATTCCACAATGAGTATCCTTACTGGCTTCTAGGATTTGTTTCTGTCCACTGCAGATATCACATGGCTCTATTTATTTTATGAGCAAAGTTGCTGTTGATCAATTGGTGTAATTCTGCCAATGCTCTAGCACAAATTGAACCCTATTTTAATTGTACATACAGAGATAGTACATGTTAAAGGAGATAGAAAGTCTTTGCACTAATGAAAATGGAATACACTTCAGACTGGCTGCTTCTCGAACAGCTTTTCTATTCCTATAGAATCAATTCCAGCTTTTTCTTTGCTAAATAAGCCAAAATTCTGCAACAAAACCTGAAATATGATAAATTTCCTTTATGGAATGATGGCCCCTCTCTGGCTGGAGGGGTTTTCAGGCTAATAGATGGAGAATGCATTTCTCAAGCTAACATGATAGTGACGAGCAGGTGCAGTGATAGCAGAATTCACTGAAAGGGACACTAAAAAGACAGCACTTTGTTTTGTTTAATTTTTTGCAGCCTGAAGTGCTTGCTTGGAAACCACCCAAGAAATGATTTTTTACTAAGATTTCACAAATTAAAAACACCTGAATATTCTTTTATGATTACTTTTCATAATTAAAATATTTTTCAAATAGTTCTGTGACCATCATCACAGAAAACAGATCAGTTAACTGATGAACAGCTGCTATCCATTTGCAGCCCTTCCCTCTGGGTAGCACTAGAGGCAGAAAAACCTGTCCAAATCCCAACTCATACATAAAACTGCAATTACACTCAGTAACTCCAGTACACCAACAGAAGTATTCCATCAGCAAGCTCTGAAGGTGTAACATGAAGTAGATGAGGAAGTGTCCTGGCTTCCTTCTATTAACTGAAAAAGAGGGGTTCTTAAAGAAATACAGCCCAATCATTCATTTCCTGAGACTGGCATGCCTTATAATGACAGTGGTTTTGTGGAAACATATGGATCAAATCTGTGGATAACATTACCTCGGTCTGAGCCCAGTGAACTTAGTTCAGAATTTATAGACCCTGTATGATCTTCATTATTTAAATTCCTTACTGTCACCTTCAAGTCTCGGAGGGCTTGTTTGGATAGGTCCCTGGATTTCTCAAAACGAAGGCTCCTGACTGAGAACAGCAGACACAGAGGTAGCAGGGAGAGGATTATTGTGCTGTAGTATCACAAGAAACATCTTTCAGTGACACCCAAGCATTTCAAAATATAAAAAAATTCCCATCTCAAAGCAGGATGAATACTCGCAATCACAAAAATGTTCAAGGCTGAAAAGATGTATTTTCAGATGCTTGGGGGCTGTATAAAAAACCTTACTCTGACAATCTCAAAAAACATCATTTTAATCACAAGAATTGTTAAAGATGCGAAATTTCTCCACTTTCTTAACAAAAGCAATTTAAACTGGAAAATTATGTTAAAAAAAAAGATAAACAAGATCCTGACACTAATTTTGAAACCCTTTCCAAGACAACTATTGGGTTAAAAAAAATGTTGATATTAGTCTTCTGCCCCAAGAAGCCTTGTTTCAATAAACCAATTATTTTAGTGAAAAAAGTTATTACAAAAATCTGACCAGCTATATTCCTATTACTGCATTTTGAAATATGCTTAACTGCCATATAATTTGCTTTTTACATCCCTCTCTTAATCTATTTGAACTTGCCTTTATTTTCAAAATCCTAATCAATGCCCTTTTTATAGGAATAGTTTTCTTTTCCTTCTTTCTCACAGATACATCTAGCACTTTTTCTAGCATCCCTACTTTATATTGAAAAAGACATCTATATATGCACAATTGTATATTGTCCAGCACTTGCTAAGAGGAAATTTTCTGTCTCTTCTTTCTCATTATGTAGCACGTATAAAAATGCAAAGCTCCAGTTGGGCTTTCCCAGGAGCATTTCCATCCTATATCAGTTAACTTTTCCTGACATCTTTCTTCCCTCGTTTTTATATTACAACTTTCCCCTAAGCAAGGAGAACCTGTATTTGCATCTTTGACAGCAAAGGGGAGACTGACAGATGGATGCAATGCTGTCTTTGAATAATGCAAGATGTTGTGACACTGACAGTAATAACGAGTCCTAAATAATATGTCCTTCTTGATACAATTTAAAAATATGCAGCCTATTGTCTCAGCCACCAGCAAACCAGGTCATAACTAGTGCCGCAATAGTAAGGCTGAGTTCCGTCCATCTCACTGACATCTGACAACAGGAGACTAATCCCCCTTAAAAATATTTTACAATCACTTTTTGCTATAATTAAATCAACACACTATTCAACCACACACAGGTACAGGAAAAGGGCTCTGGTTTATGACATTTCAGAGCAAGCAATGGGCTTAAGTTCTACTCATCACTGCCCTGGGGGAAGCTGGTGCCAATTTGATCTGTCTGCATCACCTAATCCCAGTCAAGACCCTGTCCTCTTTTGTGTTTTCATTATTTTTTCCCAGTAAAGCCCACAGATATTAACAAACAGGAAAGAAATTGTGCTAGCATGCTAAAACTTGCAGGCTTAAATCACCTTCAGGCATAAAACTGTCTGAATCCCATAGCACTGACATCACTGACTGAGGATCTCAGCATCATCATTTTATCTCAGTGTCTTATTCAGTGTCTGTCATTTTATTTGTTACATTATTTACCACATTAAAAGAAGTCAGAAGAGACTTGGAAGATGTTCAAAAGGTGAAAAATTGGTTAGTTTCAGTTGTACTTTCAATTATGCTTGTAAATTGATGCAATTTATACCATTAGAGACATTTTATTAACTTGTATAGATTTTGAACTACAGTTTCAGTGACATAATTTGGTAATTAGTGAGTTATTGTCTTTCATTATGAAATTTCTGGAAAGCGCTGTCAGAATTAGAAAGAAAGAGGGAAAGATACAAAAAGGGCAAACTGTCTGAGAATGTGGTTAATTTTTTACAGAGACTTAGGCCCTGGAACAGCCAATGAGACCCACATATATGCTAATAGCTAACTGTGTTCAAGTTCAGAGTTGTACAGAAGATTTCCTGTGCAATAAAATTTTAAAACAAGAGTGAAACCATCTATAGTTATCACAAGAAAAAAGGCCACCTAATCAAGAATGAAATTCTGCCACCTGCCCAAGGTATTTTGCAGAATTATAGACAGGGAGAATACACTATATACTTTCACATATCTTTGGCTCAGTGTGGTCCTGGAATATCTGAGACAGCATGTCCAATATGTCTACACACCAGACTTACTTAAGCACATTATACGCACCCTTACTAAGCAGTAGCACCTACTGTGCAGCCGCAGCAAACTGAAATTCAGCATGAGATTTGTTAAACCCTATATTCACTAAGCCACAGAGCAGCTGATAAAAACTGCTTCCATGTCTCCCTATAACATTGCCATTGACGGTGTAGTCAGATCCCAAGTTAGAGCTGCATTTCTAATCCCGGTTTTGGCTGCTGTTGCTGAAAATAACTGCTTGCCGCTTGCACTGAACAAATCCTTCCCCAGCCACCATTTCTATGGCCATATCCCATCACATCAGACTTACTTATTAGTTGATGTACAAAGACAAACACAGCAGCTGAGACATCATCTTAATATTACCTTCCATGGTAAAGAACCAGTATTACCAATTGCAAATTTCTGTACTGGGGCTTCAAGAACTTTCTCTATTGTAACTGATTCCCTGATGTATTGCAGCTTGCAGTATGTAGAGATATGCAAAATATAGTCATTTAGCTAAAGCAGTTTTGCATTTTCAAATGAATATGAAAAATATCCAAGTTTCCTTTTATCTCTAAGAAGTAGTGTGGATGAAAACACCAAGAATAGATTTCTCCTCCTATAGGAAACCAAACACCTAGTTGGGACACTAAAGTGTTGTTTTTGTTGAGTTTATTACAGAAGTGGAAATACAGGACATATTTTCAGTGTTTGCCAAAACTGCCTGGAACTGAACTATATTCACTTTAAAACAATAACTGCATGTATACATACTATATAATCTTCTGAATATATGTGGGAAATTTCCTTAGAATAGTAGAATAGAAAAAGCAAATAGAAGCAAAATAAAATTTCTTACAATTGCAGTAGTGGGGAACATCTACTTGTGGTGCCAGAATTTGCATGCCTTCATCTGAAATAGTAGAGAAGAAAGGTTCAGAAATAACTTTACAGCTGTCTTCTACAATCTCTGAAGTTCTTATGTGTTGGCAAAGATATGGTTTAATATGAAGACATTCTCTTAGGAAGAGTCTGTTCTTCTGACTTGCATTAGTCATGTGTCATGCCGGCAGATACCAACTCGGACAAATTCTGCATGGGTCTTAAAAGATTCTTCAGTATTTAGTGGAGATCAAAGCCAGTTTTGGTACTGTTTGAAGCCTTGTCCCAAGGTTAAGGGAGAGCTGGCAACACACCTCTGGCTAACAGGACATCCTGGATCAGCACCCCCTTCATGTTGTTGCCTTTCAGCTGCATTGGAGATAAGTGAGGCTGTACGTCTCAGGTCATTCCAACTTTCCTGTATTCATATGATATCTCAATAAAATCTGCTACTCAGGTCTAATGAATCTATAAAACAGCCTCAGGAAACAAGGTAAAGGAAGAATGTAAGTTTCCCTTATAATACACATATACATCACAGCTGGGCTCATGAAAAAGGCTCTGTATCTTCTACTCATTCAAGTTATTCTATAAACATCTGACAGGCAGTGTCTTATCCCATCTGCCTGTCAAAAAGTAGCAAAATCAGTACTGAACATAAAAAAAAATAAAAAAATAATAAAAATAACAACAGAAAACCAAACAAAACAACCTAATAAAAATCCCAGCCCTGACAGGATGAAAAGAAATATACCAAAGTAGTAAGACCTTGCAATTTAAGAAAAATAGGAAATTTTGTTTTCCATTAAAAAACAGAGAAAAGACCTGTTTGCACACCTGTCTCTGATTTTCTGATGTTTATTCAATTCTAGTACTCACATCGCACTCAAAGTGACCCTGACAGATGTTTGATAATGAATCTGCTTTGAAACTCACCCAAAGAAGCGAAGTCTGTTCAGGCAACCCAGTTCTCTAGCTCAAAGGGAATAACTTTATATCAACCTGGAGCCAGTTCATACAATCACACTTGTACAGTTCTTTACTTGGTATGTTTACTAAGTGTCACAGGGCAATAAATGAATAAGAATTGACTAAGCATAACTTTAAATCCATCTCCTGCCTGCCTGTGAGGTAAAGTGTAATATGATTTACCCCCTCTGAGGAGAGTGGAGATCTGTGACTGTAGGTTTATAACTTTAAAGGGATACTCATTTGACCTAAAATTTCAGTTCAAAATTGCAACATCTGCCTAGGTCTTGAAACTTCTTTTAATCAATCCACTGAGACTCTTCTCTTTTTTTTCTATATTCAGTCAAGCAAATATCTCCCAGTTTTCTGTGAGGTTTATTCATCCCCCTCACCAGATGTAGGAATGCTACCATGATTCCACTTGTTTTTTAGCCCACTTACAATCACTGAAGGAAATGCTACAGGTTTTCAGGATGCATTTTATCTACACCCATTGAGGAACCACACTATCATCCTATTATGGAACTGCCTGAAAAGCAGCAATAAGCAAACAAAATCAATCAATCAATCAGTCAAGCAAACAAACCTAAAGCCCCAAAAAGTTCATAGGCAGAAGAAATGACTTTTTTATATTTCTAGAACTTCTTTCTGCCAGAAGTCACATTCATAGAGCAGAAAATTCCTGATATGCTTTTGTCCCAAAACAAAAAGGAGAGGGAGAAGAGGAAGAGGAAGAGAGAAAACTCCATTTTACCATTCTCAATTTTAATGGATTTGTAATTCATAATTCTAACTAAACTTCAGTCACAACTGAGGGGCTTAACCAAAAGCAATGAGAATTGCTTCCCCCCACGGTCCTGTTTAGGTTACTGAAATGTCCAGAAAGCCTTTGCATGCAAATTTCCCCACCTTACTGACAAGTGTGATACAATCCTCCTCATCTGGTATGGCAGCCCAAACCCATTGCTTGTCACTCCACATCAAAATAAAAGCAATGTGGAATTAAATGTGGCTGCTGAGCTGGCTGGGCTCTGTGAAAACAAAGACACTTCCGTTGAGAGCTCCAATAGAAAAGCCAGAAGAGATTTAATCAGCTTTTCAACATATACTGCTGAAGTAATAGGACAGCTTTCTGACTAGGATAATTTTATTTTTAAAGACAGTGCAGTTTGCTGTGTTTAGCTCAACTGCAGTAATGAGATTCCTCACAGATTGTGCCAGCAGCGTATACAATCCAATACAGCATGCAGGCTGCAATAGCTGTAAAGCTCTTTGGAGGAATTACCAGATCTTCTTTGATAGCTGGCAAGTGCCTAGAGGCATATTCTGTGTTTTTCTGACTACATGTGCTTGGAACTTAAAAGCCTGAGATGAACAAGCAGGTAGGGCCATAGTTAGCTATGGAAGAGAAGAGCTTGCTAAACAATTTGCACACATCAGGAAGCATGTTTTTAACCAATTATACATAGTATTTTCCTAAAAAATCACCTTTCTCATAGTATTTTGTTATCCTTATTTCAACCTTTCACCAATTTTCTAATGCCATAGAACTCAAGAAGATTGTCAGAGTAATGATGACAATCTGGAAGAAGATTATTTTTTAATCCTTTTCCAAAACTGTGCTTTGAAAGTAAGCTAAAGACCATGGATGTGGTCTTTAATGAAGGTGAGTAGGTAACTCTCTTCTTGTAGAGAGTAAAATTCTTATAAAGAACAGAAAGGAGGTTTTCAGTCAGGAAAGTCTGACAGAGGGAGGGTCCATTGGAATTATTTTAAACAGTTTGTGTTATCTAGTACCTGACTAGCCAAAATGATTGCAAGACAGGCTGGTTTTACCCATCTGTTGGGACTACTGATGTTTTGGTGATACCAAAGCCATATACCAAGAGAAAAATAAACACCATATATTTCATCTAAAATAAAACACTTGCCCAGCAGGAAGGCTGTTGCATTATACCCCAGCCATCATGCATGAAGGATCCAGGTTTATCAGTATTTTCATTCCCTCATTTTATAGTTTGTTTTGATTCAAGCTATGAATTGGTACACTGCATGAAAAGGGTGATAAAGCCAGTACACTGTGCAACCTCTTACAATAACAGAAAACCAAGTTTCAGTCAAGCCATCTACCACCCTTCCTTTGACAAGAGCTGTGTAATTAAGAAATTATTCTAATTGAAGAGTGATTAAAGGGAAAAAAAAAAAAAAGGAAAAAACCCTAAACTGAAATAGCGCTATGGAAAATTTTTGGTGAAAAAAGAAGACAAAAGGTTTTTCTTATGTATCTAATTAAAATAAATTATCCTAAAAAACATAAAATGCACTTGGTTTGCATCATTAAAGAAATTAAAATAAACATAAGGGAATTTCAAATAAAAATTAACAATAATCTTTGTTCAAACCACTTAGACATACTGAAACTGTCACTATTTTTCCTTCCCATGTGATAAATTCAATAAAACTGATAAAAAGTCACAAAAAATCATATACTGTATAACCTGTACTTTTAATGATAAAGCCTTCTTGACCAAAATCCTGCTTCTTATTCTGCTTTGTATTATGTGACTTACAAAAAAATGCAGACAGAACTTAAAAAAATGAAAAAGAAAAAAAAATGAAAGAAAATAAAACCTACCAGAAGAGCCTGGACTTTTCACGTAGGTTTCCTTTTCTTTCTGCACCCCTTCCTCAGCTTCCAGTGCAGATAAATATCTTACATTGATACTGAGAGGGCAGACAAATTCACTTATATTTTCAGACCAATGACAATAATAAGGTAAACCAATTACGAACAATAATGAAGTGATTTAGTTCAAAAAAGTGCCATAGACATGAAGTTGCAATGCATAATACCAATATAGAAATTGCATATTAATTGTATTTTTTCAGGTTTGAAGAGACGAGCAAACATTGTCTGAGGTCATAGGCACAAAAATAAATAAATAATGGCTCTGGAGGGAGATGAGAGGGCAATTTTTTGTGAGCAAGATTCTGATTATTTTATACAATATTTTTAATAATTTTAGGCAAAACCATAGTTCAAAAGGATATGCATCAAGGTTTTTTTATGGAAAAGGAGTTGGTTTCCACTGAAAGATTATGGTATTTCTTGTACCTATCAAGGGCCATTAGTCCACTGACCTCAGCTTTCTCTATTTTCTAAATCAGAAGCCACATCTAAAGCTGGATTTCTAGGTTCAAAGTAGCCTAATTCTACAGCCTGTCAGAATTTTGTTCTAAACATGTGCAGTTTCTAAAAAAAATTACCAAGCCCACTAAAAAAAAAAATCGTAATACTCATTTATAAGGCAAATCTACTGGCATTTTTACTCAACATTGTTGTTCCCATAGCCCCAGTAGTTGCTATTTATTTATTGTGTTGCTAGTTATTAGTGTTCTGCCATCAGTAACCATTTTGCTGTCATTTTGTATTCACAGGTCACTAGCGATCAACACTCCCTGCCAGAACTCAGTCAAGTTATCTGGTGGGAGATCCACGTTCTTCAGCACCGTCAAGGAAGAACCAACGTTCTGTGAAGTTCTACACTGTTCTCACCAGGACAAAAAACAGGGCCTCAACTCAGTTTTAAATCTGAGACTTTTAAACCAAGTATAGCTCTAACTGTGTTATAACGAACATCAAATAAGATCTGGCCATTCAGCTTTTTTTTTCATTTCCGCTTGGTTTGAATAAAGACAATAAACCAAAACTGGTTGGAACTAGATGACATTACGGTCCTTTCCAACCCTAACCATTCTATGATTCTATGTTCTGACCATACCACGTGAGTCAGACCTGCTTCCACAGACAGGAGGAACAGGTCGAAATGAGTGCTGTCTCTGGCTATTAGGGGAACTTCTGAGATGGCTGGACTGAGCATCCCAATACCACTATGCCCACGCACAGACCTGACAGCATCAATGTCCGCCCACTGACACTCAAACAGTGTCTATCTGGCTCTGACCACAAGCAGACATTTTATCTGCAAAAGCTGTGTAGACATTTCTTCAGTTATATAATGATAATGCTTCATCCTATAGTGGAGCTACACTGCAGATTGAGACTGTACATTTGCACAGACACAGAAAAAAAGTAACGAAAACCAAAGTATTTTAAAATATATGACTGCTTCCGTAGTATAAGGATCCCTTTCAGGGAATATCTTCAGAGGGAGACTCAGGAAAGTAAGTCAGCTTTGAGGAAAGTCAAACTGCAAGCAGTGTGGGATAGCCAAGAGCATGAGTGGGTATGGTGGCCATGCTTCTTTTAAGAGGTTGTATCCTATTTTTTTCACTGATTCTGTAAGCTGTCTTTCTGTTCCCTATTTTAAAAGACATCTATTATTTTATTCACTGCATGAGTAAGAGGAAGGCTAAATCAATCAGTCAAACAAGTAATGCAGCTATTGATTAAATCTTGTACTCCATGTATGTTTCAGCCAGGAGAACCTGGGTAAAAAAAGAAAAAAAAGAAGGAAAAAGGAAAAAGAAAAAGCAGTAGTTTGCATTTATACAGCAGCTTTAAAACCAGAACTTCTTAATCATTTTACGCACTCATTTTATCACATTTTGCAAATTATTTTACAACAGTATCCTGGGTTGCATCAAAAGGAGTGTGACCAGCAGGTCAAGAGAGGTTTTCCTCTTCTACTCTGCTCTTGAGAGACCCCACCTGGAGTATTGCATTTAGCTCTGGGGCCACCAGGAGGGATGTGGACCTGCCTGAGCACTACCAAGCCCACCACTAAACCATGTCACTATGAGCCTTTTCTACACTGTTTCTGAACACTTCCAGGGACAGTGACCCCACCACTGCCCTGGGCAGCCTGTTCCAATGCCTGATCACACTCCTGGGAAAGAAATTGTTCCTAATATTCAATCTAAACCTCCCCTGGTGTAGCCTGAGGCCATTGCCTCTTGTCTTGTCACTTGTTCCTTAGGAACAGGGATCAGGCACCTCCTGGCTCCATCCTCCTTTCAGGTAACTGTAGAGAGTGATAAGATCCCCCCTGAGCCTTCTCTTCTTCAGACTAAACATCACAGCTGCCTCAGCTGTTCCTCATCACACTTGTGCTCCAGACTCTTCACCTCTCTGATCCACTCCAGCACCTCAATGTCTCTCTCTTAGTGAGGGGGAAAAAACTGCAAAAAAAGCCAATCTAGAAGTAATCTAAGAACTGAAACTAGGATTACCCTGTATATGCTTATTATCTGTATGATGATTTTCTTACTGTGTAAAGGCAATTTTGTCTCTTGCATTTATCAGAAAATAAATAACAGCTATGTTGGCCATAACAGTAGAATCATAGACTAATATGGTCTGCTGTGAGTAAAAAGATAGAATCACTGATCTAAGTTTGATTCTTGACTGATTAATTCTGAATTGTTTTAGATAGATACATTCAAGACATACACAGTGATTGGTTTCAGTGTAGTCCACCAATTCACTCACTCCCAGAACAAAGGAAAATCTTGTCAGATGTGTAGCTTAAAAAATATTAATGAATTACTAAAGACAGCAACAGTTACAAAAGTTTTACTTTATGTAAAAGCAGTTTGTGTATTTCTAATGTTAAATTGTCAGGAATAAGAAACATATGAAATACTTCTACTGTAAACAGAGAGAACAACAGCCTTGAAACTTTGTAACTAAGAAATGCGAGAGTATAGATTTTCTCTATAGGTGGTGATTACAGTAGAAGAAGCAAAAATGTAACACTTTTATCTATACTCATTCATGTATCTCGCTTGGTTGCAACAGAAAATGAGACAATGCTGTTTTCATTACTTCCTAATACACAAGATCATAGTTAATAAAATGAGAGTTTTGTGTTTTGCAATTAATATATCAGCTTCTTTTTTAATAAAAAAATTTAGTAAGGATGTATGTCTTTGCAATTTTTTTTTCTCTCCATCTCCTACAGATCTTTGTAAGCAATTCTGCTACAAGTTGCATCATAATAGGAGAGGGGATAGTGCATCTGGTGAAAAAAAAGCTGATGCATGAGTTTTAGAGCTATATGTAGCTCTATGTTCTGTCTGGCCATTTAGGTAATCAGGTAACAAATGCATTGCAATATATGCAAGTCCATAAGCATAAGTGCAAGTCAAAAATACGCTGGATTTTTTTTCCCTATTGCTTGTCCCTATCTATTGCTTAGAGTGTATTCAGGAGACTTTGAAAGTGCTGGGAAAGGGACAAGGAAGAAACAAGGAGAGTGTTGTTGTGAGAGGCTGTGTAGGGATGTAAAGCACAAATCCTTCTGAATTTAAATTTCATTAACTTTGCTGTTCATAGAACAACTTGCTCTCTCCACCCACTAATACTTTAAAACCATGCAAATATCAACATTATCTGGTTGAAATGAGCTGACTTCAGCTTGATTATGTTCAAAAGAGCACTCTGAATTTGTAGAAATAAAGCATAAAAATGATACTAGTCTCAAAGAGATGGATTTCATAATTCATCATTATTTGCAGCAGATATTATTAAATTTCACTTTGGAATACATTCTTATGTATAGAAATTAATAAGACAATAAAAAGGTAAATTTCCTCACTCAAATACTTCATGATAAAGAAATATATTATATAGAAAGGATATAATTTGGTTTTGAAGGCTGTGAAAGCACTTTTCTTCATTTGCCAAAATAGTCTCAGAACTACCCAAATTTCATTATGTCATCACTTAATTTATGAAAATGCTGACGTGTGCATTCAGGATAATTATATGGTGATCTTGTTTTTAGACTATCTTGATATGTCTTGATATGAAAGCTGTTCCCTACACAAAGAGCAGAAGGGGGTTTGTAGCAGTTTTTGCTAATGAGATATGATTGACTCTCAGTTTTTATTTCTGTGACATTTTTAGGGAAATTTGTCTGTTTCTGCTTTTCCAAAGAAAAAGAAATGCTCTGATTTCAATTGTGCACTGCTAGTGCTTCCAAAATAATAATAAGGGTAGTAGTAGTACTAGTAGCAACATTATTGACAGTGATAATCAAGTATTAGATAATGGGATGCTAAACAGGGCTATTCAAAGCCATAGCAAGCAACATGTTTAATAAACAATACCAAACAAGACAAGGTTTGTGACACTAGACATTAGGTTACTGAACAACTATCTTATCTAGTGTGTAAACCTTTGAAATTTTAAAGTAAGTGTGAAATAGTCAACCTCATATTTTCCGTGTGAAATAGTCAACCTCATATTTTCCTTGTGAAAGAGGAGCTATACACTTTGAATCTAAAGTTACTTCTGCTTTAGGATTAAAAAGAGAAAAAGGGAAAATAACCCACATACAATGAACAAGGGTAAAACCTCTGGGAAAAGCTGCAGCAAGTCTCAAGAACAAAATAAACCAACCAACCAAACAAAAAATAAAACAAACAAAAAACCCCCCACTAAAACAAACCCAAAACCTCACACCTTTTTCTGGCTGTCCTACAAACATAATAGCTCTCATGAAAACTTC
Organism: Psittacus erithacus; assembly: GCA_009867235.2. Classification (NCBI taxonomy): domain Eukaryota; kingdom Metazoa; phylum Chordata; class Aves; order Psittaciformes; family Psittacidae; genus Psittacus; species Psittacus erithacus. Next base: position 31,789 of record WYDI02022926.1, read on the forward strand.
AGTAAGAAGGAAAGCCCTGCCTCTGTAAATGCAATATTAAATAGCTTTTCTACCAACTGATACAAAGGTCAGTGATCAATAACACTACATTTCATCTCAGGAAGGCTTGGTGAATAGAAAATTTCTTTGGACAAAAATCTCTGGTTTTTAGTTGTTTTGCAAAGCTGTTTGAGATATTTCAACAATAAAAATGCTTCAATGAACTTGGAAGCCACTTCTGTTTTTAACAAAACACTCATATTTGAGGGGTTTTATGTTAAAATTTTAAACTAGTCTTTGAAATATGTGCAAAATGGATTCCTGGCTTTTCACCAGTAGAATTTCATTTTTAATGCTATGAAGATCTTATAGATACTTCTTTTTGGGGGAAAAAGTTATACTCAAAGACCAATACCAGCAAAATACTAAATCATCAATCGTTCTGCAAATTCACCTAAGCAGGAGCTCCATGGCTTCCAGATCAGTAATCAGTCACCCTTTAGATCATACTGCAATATGGCTTGATGGATTGTTGGAAGTCCCAGGTATATCTCTCTCTCACCTTACATCAGCCTATGGCAATTAGTTGTGCAGTGATATGCCTCACTCAGAAATTTTTCCAGTTCCCCCTTTGCTCCTAAAACTTCACAGAGACAACTATACTGCAAAACTGCATTGGCACCAGGACTCTGAGTTTGAAACTTAAGAATGTGGCTTTATCCTTTCCTAATTTAGGTGCAATAGGGATATTCAGATTTCACTCTTAGTGTGCTTTGCCCATGCACCACCACACTGAATTTGACCTGCATTGGCTGTTCAAATCTTGAATGTTCATAATGAAATTCCTTCAGAATAACTTCTATCTTAACCTGCTATGCCATTTCAGTATGCTAGTCCGTACATGGCAGTGATTAATGTAGAAAGACTGTAATTTTCAAGTTCATCCTTTGTGATTAGATTTTCATCAGTGAAAGTCTACTGCACCCTCATGTGGCTTCTGCCACCTAAGGTGTTAAGAAGCTGCTGAATGTGTCCTGTTTGCAAACTGAAAACACTAGTGTGCCTTAATGAACACTGGGGTCTGTACATAAAGTGGTACATTAAGCATTTTTAGGGGCTTTAATGCCATACTGGGAGCTCTGGAGGCAGCTGGCCTCCTTATATCTCCTCCTACCATCCTAAGAATGTATACAGTGGTATTGCATCTGAAAGAGGGCTGGTGACTCATTATCTGGGCTATTCAGACCATGGCAATTTGACTAAGTCTGTTGAGGAAGCTCAGTTGTCTCAAGAACATCATGTTTCCTCTACCAGAGATGTACTGACATCATGACCAAAATCAGTGCTGAGGAATCACTTTGATCAACAGCAGAGAACATTGTCAAAAAAATTCTTGGATTTATATTCAAGATTCAAGAAAATGCACTGAGCAGATACATCTTTAGAAAACCTGCCCTTTCCTTTGTAGCAAATGGGAAAAATTATAAGAGTCAGTTCGGAAACTTAGTTCCTTACACAACAGTGAACAAACACACAAAGAGTAAAAAGGAAGAAAGTTTTGAAACAAACACTGTCTTTAAATGAAACATAGATTGAACTGAATAAATTAAGGAGCTGTAAGAGCCAGATATAGCTGTGAAGGTGGAGGGCATACAGGGCAGGAGGAGAAGAGGGAGTGAAACAAAGAATAGAAAAAAATTCTTTGTGATGTATGTAAATACCTTCACATGGTCATATGCACTGTCTGAAGTTTTTGTTTGTCTTGCTCCACTGCACTGATGCATTTTGACAGGATATTTTGTTCTGCCTCCAGGGTTTTTCAGGGAAAGGGATTCTTGGGTTATTACTGTTCCAGTGAAGAGTTTTGACTGAAACGTTTTGGCTCATTTCCTTGAGCTATGCATTAGCCAGATGGTTTGATGCATGTACCACGCCACCCTGTTTGATCCTGCTGTTGGACTTCAGCTCCTGTTCCACTGTCAAAGGGGAGAATTATTATGAATGTTCTCATTAATATTCACACTGAAGAGTAATCTGACTGCCACTTCACTCATACTGCAGGTTAAGTGAGGGTGCCCTGTCAAAACAGAGAAAAGTCTTTAGCTCTTCTAATGCAAGCCAGTCTAAGGAAGGGTTTCAAGCAGAAAATTTGATTTCAGTACTCAGGGCTTTCTGTTTTCTCTAACACTGATTTACTGTGTCAAAATCTCTTCATTATTAAACAAGCAGTGCAATAGTTGACTCTTTCAGAAGTGAAGAAAAATATATTTTACAAGTTTTGTGACAAAATACTTCCATAAAATTTTATACAATTGAGAACTTACTAGTAATGTGACAAATTTTGATAAAGTACTTAAAATCCCTGCTCATGGACAGGACCTCATTATGCGATATATCACATAAACCAAAAATTCCCTCTGGATAGCTGTAGCACACTAGCATGCTGCAAGAGACAAAGGGTGCAAAGAAGGCTGGAGCCCTCTTCTCACCCAGTGCTGGGGGGCGAGAACAGCCCACAGTGTTGAGGGAAGACACTACATGATAGGACAGACAGTTCTCCATTAGGCTGCTCTCTAGAGGTGCTAGGCAAGATCAGAGAAAGAGATCTGACAATTGCCACCAACTTGAGACAAAATGTGTACCCAGATAACAAAATTTTGAGAAAATAGTTTTAAACACAATGAAAATTTCATCCTTATGCAAGCAATTTTATGCAAGCTGTATTTTTTTGCAGCTCATTCCTGCTATCCAGTGATTAATTTCAACCTACGCTAACTCAAAACGGATCATATGGCAGAATTTTATTAGAATCACCAGAACTATGTTCCATTCTGAAAATGGCTTTCCAAGACAATTTAGTTCTGCTTTAGAGCACCTTGAGCAATTGGGACAATACTATTACTGGTCTTAGTGGAGAATGTTACTGGTGTATGAAGCTGCTGAGGAAAATTACTGCCACTGTCAGCCCACATAATGCAACATTTAAAAATTTCACCGCTGTATTAGGTTCGTTGACATTGAATTCTAGAGATTGACTGCAAACCAAGAAAAAGAAGCCATGGAGGTCAACTCTAAGGATTTTTCCTACCATGACAGAAAAGGAAAAGTTTTAAGATTTTGATAAAGAATCTACAATTTCGTAGTACTCGTTTGGCTTCCATATAAGAATGATCTCCTTCTTGGATTTTGACAGTTTCAGAAGGAAAACTATTTCTTTCTGTGTGAGACAGAATGCCAAATTCATATTCATGGCATAGTCTCTAAGTTTAATATAAATTATCCTTTTGTTTTTCTCATGTAGCTGTGTGTGATGAATCCAGAGTGCATTAGCTTCTGTTTACTCTACACACAGTTACAACAATGAAACAGATCCATGAACCTGCTACATGCCAACAATTACAGAAAAAGCAGAGCTAGTTTGAGCAATTGTGAGCAAATTTGTGTTTTACCTAAAATCAACAAAATCCATCTGGTAGAATATATGCTATCTTACTAGACAGAAGTTGCTGCAGCAAAGCTAGCGTATGTTTGAAATAACACCTTGTGTAAGTACCAGGTTGAAGTTCCAAGAAGGTAACACCACAAAAAAAGATTTAGCTTTGGACAAGAACTTAAGCATGCAAGCACAAATACCATAAGGATGCCTAAACTCAAAATATACCTTCAAAAACTCAGTTCAGTTGCAGCCTGACAGAATAAATGACTGCTACAGATAGGCCAAGAACTTTTTTGTAAATGGTCTGCCCTGCCTCTCTGTTTGCAACTGCCATAGCTCCTCAGGGCTGGCAGAACAAGACATGCCCTCGCTCCTCAGCCATTGTAATTTACAAGATGACATAAAACTGTAAGGGCACCTCCATTGCTCTAAACTAATAAACTGCACTGTCAGCCAGATGCACACATGAGGCATTTATTCTTCTGTCCTATTTGTCTCTGGCAAGGACAGATTGAAAGCTGAAGGCAGCAAATTGGTCATACCAGCATAGCAGACTGGAGTCTTGGTCAACTCCTTACTCCATACCATCTTGGAAAACTTGGTGCTGAACTCCTATCTAAAGGCATTTGGAAGTCACAAAGTAAACATTGGCCTGATTCTCCTTTCTAACAAAAATATGCTGCTTCTTTGTTTTTGTTGATTTCTCTCCCCAGTCCACTTCCTATGGAACAGTAGGCAGAGCAGCTCCCACACAGGAGCCTGTGTGAAAAATAATTAAGGATGTGAAGACTAGAGTTGAGTGGGATGTCTCCTCAAATGCAAGAGCATGGGACTTGAGGACACAAGGTGTTTTTCTGTTAGCAATTTTTTCATGTATGTTGTAAAAGAAACTGATTCAGTACAGAACAATCAGGAAGTGTAAAATTAAAATGTGAATTTGAGCCTTGGATACTTCAGATTTTTCCTGTCCTGAGGAATTAATTTCACTGAGTAATGCAAATGTAAAAATAATTTCTTATACAAGTAATGCATATAGAATTTTAAAGATTCTTAGGAGTTCTAAACAGTCCTCAGTTCTGAGAGACTCTTAATTTGCTTCTGTCTTTAATATGGAAAATATGTAGTAATTTTCATAATAGAATGGAAAGTGGACTTTTTTTGTTTTGTTTGTTTGGAAGGACTTGGTTTGTGGTTTTGCGGTGGGTTAACATGCTACAGAAGTTCATCTTTGTTCATACAGTTGATGGGAGTAGGTCTTTATTCAAAGGCTGTGTTACTATTTCATTTCAAGCATTAGATATTTTGGGATATGTCTAGAGTTTTAGCCAGATAGATTGTGTCAAACACAGGTCAGGAAAAACTCAGTATATTGTTCTCAAAAAGTTTTTCTTGACATTAAGCCAAAATTTTCCCATAGTTCCTGTTCATTACTCTTTGATGATTACCTCTTCAAAATTACATTAAGTGACAATGACACATGAGCAATAAAAGGCAGACACAGTTTTTAAAGAGCTCAGTTTCCAAAGCAAGATAAGAAGTCTAAAAGAGGCTCTGCTTGGTCTACCTCTACCAAACACACAGCCAGCAGCAAAAAAACCTCACTAAACCTGTAGCAATGAGAGGTGAATTCAGTGTTAATGGCTCATTCACTCTTTTTGCCTCTCTGCCAATGCTTCCAGCAAGTGCCCAATTACCAATGACAGCAGTAGTGGTGTTTATGAGAAACTAGCCTGAGACTGTCATTTCTTTAAATTTGAAACTGCAGAGCAGACACAGGGTGGTAAAGCTTTTAAGTCCCTATTGACATGCAGCAGAAGCTGACCTCGAACTGGAGTCCTAGAGGTGAAAGTGTGTATTTGCTAAGTCAGTTTGTCTCCCATAGGCTGAATTTGTAATGCACTTCTTATTCCAGCTTACTTTATTTCTCTTGAGAAAAAGGAATCCGTCCCCTGCACAGCAGCTAGAACAGCACCACCCCAATTCACAATGAATTGTCACAGACGTGATAATGAATGTGGTATTTCAGGAAATTACATTCAAGTTACTTAAAAGCTTATATGAAAGAGAGGGAAAGAAAAGGAAGGAAAAGCATGGAGGACATTGGAAAGGCTGAAACAAACACAAAAATCAGAAATTACTGGAATGTCCCCTAAGAGATAGACTGCTTATTTGTTGGCATGTCTTGTCTGTTGTACATGTTTGCATATACTAATGGGCTATGTAGTAAATAACAGTGAATATTTTAAGCACACAGGCTAAACTGCAACCCTAGTTCTAGGTTGTCAAACGTCTCACAGTGCTCTTGGGTCCATTTCAAAGTCTAAATCCCACTGCCTTAAAATTAAAAAAAATATCTGACTCCTATGTAGGGTCTGAACACCCAGTGCGGAGGTTTCTGTCTTACCTTAGTATGAGAATTCAGGACTTGATTCTTTATTGGGCAGCTTGTTTCTTTGAACACTTGAGTAAGTTATTACTATCTGCATGTTCCTTTTTTATTCTCTTTCCTAATGTTTCTGTTATTGCCCACTGTAATAGAATTAATCCAGGACTGGACTATTGTTGATCTGACCCTTCTTCTCTAAAACAGTGTAGAGAGCCAATCTTTTTTGTTATCAAAAGAATACATACGATTTGACATTACAACTTCTTCACACTCTTTTTCCACAAATGCAAAAGACAAAGCAGATTACAAAATGCTGGGGAACAGGAGTTATATGGTGTAGCTGAATTATGGAACCAAGGTTATTGTTCTCCATTTCCTGGTTTAGCTATATGGCAGACAGCCACTTAGCCACCTACATCTCCAGCTCCTGTTCTCCTGATAATAAAGGGCATGTTGAGAGTTGATTCAGCTGAGCTCCTGCCAACTGCAGCTGGCATAATAACTTCCTGAGCTAACATGAACCAGAACAACCCACAAAGATAATCTGACATATGTTGGGACTAAGATAGCCTTGGAGATTAGATCATCAGCAAGAAGCCAACCATAAGTCAGGAAGCCAACCATGTTAGGAAGCCAACCATAAGTCAGGAAGCCAACCATGTTAGGAAGCCAACCATAAGTCAGGAAGCCAACCCTGTCAGAAAGCCAACCCTATCCTTGGCTGCATCAAAAAAGGCATGAGCAAAGGGGAATGAGAGAGGTGATTCTGCCCTTCTACTTTGCTCTCATGAGACCACACCTTGAATACTGCATTCAGCTGTAGGGTCCTCAACATAACAGGGACATGGACTTGCTTGAGCCAGTCCAGAGGAGGGCCATGAAGACGATCAGAGGGCTGGACAACTTCTCCCACGGTGACAGGAAAGGGTTGGGCTTGTTCAGCCTGGAAAACAAAAGGCTCTGGGGAGACCTTAGAGCAGTCTTCCAGTATCTAAATGGGGCTACAAGAAATCTGGAGAGGAACTTTTGTAAAGAGCATGTAGTGATAGGACAAGGGGGAACTGCTTTAAACTGAAAGAGGGGAGATTAGATTAGATATTAGGAAAAAAGTTCTTCATTGTGAGAGTGGAGATGCAGTGGCACTGGTTGCTCTGAGATGTTGTGGATGCCCCATCCCTGGCAGTGCTCAAGGCCAGGTTGGATGGGGCTCTGAGCAACCTGGTGTACTGGGAGGTGTCTCTGCCTGTGCAGGTGGGTTGGAAACAGTTGGTCTTTAAAGTCCCTTGCAACCCAAACCATTCTATGATTGTATGATCACAAAGTTATTACATAAACATTTTTGACAGCTCTCCCACTATTCAAAATTGTGTTGAACTGAGCAAAGCTTAGCATGGCTCAATACTTGAATCGTGTACTTGGAGACCCATGGAATTTTGAATTAAGTGAATTAAGCACCACCCTCCCCCCCATAATTTTTTTAAAATATGGAAGACTTGGAAAAGAAATCATAGCATAGGCAAGATAGGTGCTACATGTTTGTATGTTTCACTCACCTGTACATGGGTAGTCATATCTCATGCCTTTAGGCAGTGAGGCCTCAGTGCCCAGTATATATTTCTTTGCTGTGTTACTGATCTCAGTTTGAAAGGTCCAGCTGAGTTTTCTTCCTTTCGGGGACTTAGTCTCATACCCCATATAACCACAATGCTATAAAAAAATTGTTTTCTAATATTAATCATTAGCAGTTTCCTTGGACTAATTCACCCTGCCATATTTACAAATACTGCAAAAAAATCCTTCTCTTATGTACAAATCCCTTTCAAAATATTACAACATTCTAAGTTATTTGCTCTAGTGTGTCTTATATTCACAATACAAAATTTGTGAAAGGCAGATTGCTATTGTGTTTATTTCTGCTATTCTCCAGAATGAAATTTTGGTGACTTTACTTTTAACCACACTGGAACAAAAATTATTACTGGAATGTTTCTTCTTTTTGTCATGATACATTGAAATTAAATAATCATATTCAAAACAAATTCTTCTTCTGACTTCTAAGTATATATATATCTACAGTTATACACAGCTAATTAATCATGAATATTTTAACAATTCCATATTATCACAAGCTAAAAGCTCATCTTATCTCATTAAGCTTAACTGAGGGAGGAAAAAAGTGAAACCCACTGCAGTAGTGTGTATTTGTCCTAGTTATAGTGACTCCACAAACTTAAAGCCCTGTTTTGATTATTTGGCTTTAGTATTTATTTTGTTACTTAATAGTCTTCCAGGGAGGCTGCAGAATGCTTTCTCTGTCCTTCTTGAAAAGGATTATTAGAATTTATTTGATAAAATATATTGATCCTTGATATTCAGTCATGAGAGCAACTGTGCTGGGGTTTGGATTCTTGTTTGCACTCAGAGAAAAAATGCAATCAGGAAGGCAAATGTGAAAGTTTTATGCTTATTTCAGAGATGGTCTGAATATGCTCATGTAAGGTGCAGAAAAGAATGCACCAGGCCTTCAAAAAGAAAATAGTCTCTACTACAGAGTTTGTATGCTTAAAGGCTTTTTAGCACTACATTCATTAGAAATGGTAGATCCTGCAATGATCCTGCACCTGCATGTAAATATCCAAAGCAATGCAATGCAGATATCTGAAACAGGTCAGATAAGAACAGAAAGTTTGCCCCAAGATCTCTGTCCTTAAGAGGTGGCTGCATAAAGAAAACAACCATGAATTCCAATAGGAGATTATATGCCACTGCTAGCACGCACCTCATACAAGGAGAAGCTTTGTATACAGTTATATGCAAAGCTAGACATGACTAATTGCCAGTCTGCTCACACAGAAGTTAACAGAGAGCCTGCGGCCAGAAAGATTGAACGTGATCATATGAAGTCAGCTACCACTAAACTAATGCCTTAGTTAGCTTTCATCAGTCTCATGGCACACTGAAGTCTTCTGGATGTTGCCAGGGCTGTGCTTGCCATTTCCCCTCCTGAATGGAAACTGAACCTAGACTATGGGCAGCCTTAGGACACCTCTCAAAATATATAGAATTAGCGACAGTTGATTTTCACCTTCTGACGTTCAATTGCTTCTCCCTACATTCTTTTTAACACACTAAGCCACCAATCAGGTAACTTACCATCTATGCTCTTCTACTTCACTATGTATCTTAATATCAGTTCCTTGCCTCCAGAAAAGCTCCTTGCAGACCTCTGTTGTATCACGGAACTGCACTTCAGATAGACTTCATCACTGGTGGGGAAAAAAAAAAATAGATGAATGCCTATTCATCAGGCTTACCATTTTCAGGATGAAAGTTTGAGACATCCTTCAAGCCTTTACAGGAAATTCAAGAATAATGTGCAAACTGCAAATTATAGCCCTGGAATGTAGCTTCCTAAATCTTTGATTAAAACTGAAAGTAGCCTAAAATGTCATTATACAGGCAAGAGAGAGAAGGGCTGGAGTGTTAAGATTTCCTTACAACTACCCTGTAGAATATGAAAAGTTTTAGATTTCTCCTTGAATGGAGAGACAGAGAAGACAGCAATTCCCAAAAAAAAGTAGTTGCCTTAGGCAATAGTAGGACTAATGGGAACTGAACATCTGTGAAGGAAAATGTTGGTATGGGGAGGAGAAACATGGGACATCCAGCTTTGGAGTCATGAAAGGTTCAAATAAACAAGCAAAGAAGCAAATCCATAGAGATACCCAATCTATTAAAAGCTAATTCAGAGGAGTTGCTCAGTCTCCCTGGGTGCTCTTGTTGCCACCCAAGAGCACCACATTGATGATAATTTCCTCTGAAAGCTGCAGTAAGCTTCAGCTCCCAACTCCCAAGGGCTTCTGCTGTTCCATACAAAGGAAAAAAACCTCAAAATACAGAACATTTTGTTGTTGCATGACTCTCATAAGCAGTGAAAAGAGGCATTAACTTTCCAGTGCAGGAAAAAAACACACACTAGCAATGCACGCCTTCCATCTGAGTAGAGATTCTGAAGGATAGTAAATTAATATATTTGCTTTTGGAGGGAAAAGTGGAAGTCATTTGGCTTCATGCTCTTTTTCAGATTTTTATTCTTTATCTCATGTTTTATGTTATCATATTTTTTATTTTTTATAAGATTGTAAAAATAAAGCCTCCAAAAATCAACTCACACTTTTTTTCTCTTTAAATCTCTTGTGTTGTCCCATGTTCCCTGCTAAAAAAACATGCTTGACATTTGTGGGAAAATGTCCTGACATCTGTCAGGTCTCCTCAGTCGAACACAGCTAGTCACCTTGTTCAGCAAGGCTTCTGTCTGCTGCAAGTTTGAGTTAAACCTTGAAACAGGTCACAGCTGTCACTGAACAACCTTACCATCTATGAGATAACAAATTGCTACACTGCATAACAAACACCACAGGAACTGGGCTCTGGGGGCCACAAAAACAAACACACATGGTGGAACACTATAATTATCTCTTATTTTGCAGGGCCTGTCCTCCATTCTCTGAAATACATAAAGATGGATCTGGTATGCTCTTCTTGCTTTTTCTCTCTCACACACACATACACACACACCTGCCTTTCAGATGGACATCGGGAAATCTGGGGCAAGTGGAAAATGCTTCTCTTATACAACTGCTGTAACAGCAGCAGCTGTAGTAGAATACAAGTAATACAAGTAATAACTTAGATCACAACTTACATGTCATTTCCTTTCAATGGTATGAAGAGCAGGACACATTTTCTCTTCATTTTTCATCAAGAAAAGGAAGCAATAGAGGAAGCTCATCTCCCACTAACTCAATTCAGGTAAGGATTTTCCTTCAGTGCTCTCCTTGAATCACTGCTACCACCTGCACATGCTGGCTCTTTGCTATGATTGAAGAAGATGGTGTTGCACTTTGCCGAATTTTTGCGATTTCCCAGATGACACAGAAAAATAAATTTTTGGAATTATATCAACAAAGGGAGTAAAAAACTCCGTTCTCCGTAATCAGTCTGTTGAAGATAGTTTGACGTGAAACCCAATCCTTTGTATATGCACTGCCATACCTCAAAATTTCTAGTCCCTTTAATATGACTGAGGCTTTCCAAGGGAATGTGGAGATCATAAGCAACATTTCTAGAGCTGTTCTAGGGATAAGAGATTCCCTAACATCAGTCTTTTAGGGCTTTAGAGTAGGTTTATAGATGTCAAAATGACCAGTTTACCCAAATGTTGTACAAAGGGACATTCAAATATAAAATGTGACCATCTTGAAGGTGCCAGAGGCTTTGCAGTGATTCCATCTCATCTCAAATAAAAGCACTTCAAAGACTCTTGGTATGGCAGCTGCTGCCTTATAGACTGGTGTGGCACAAATAAATTTTAAAAATTCTATAAAAGTAAACCAAGAGTATGATTCCATTAACTAAATGGGACTCAAGAAATAGGCTGCAATTACTCAATATTGCTGCCCTGTTGAAAGAGAGGAAGGCTAATTATGAATGGGTTTGCTTGTCTACAATCCCTTCATTTACAAACTTTTGCTTCTAAAAGAATAACTACAAACATAAAGTAGGTATTCTTGAAATGCATTATTCACAAGGGTAAAATAGTTCAGAATTCCAGCTAATGACAAAATTCTCCTCAGAATTAAAAATCCAGTTAATAGGCTGACAGTTATTTGTCTCAGATTATTGATTAATATTACGTTTGGTTTTACTTCCCTTGGAGAAATCAATCCTATTCCTCAAAACAGAGGCTTACGCCTTGTCACTTCAATGTAATGAAATCAGCTATTAGACCCTCCACACTCTGACTTGGTAGGGACTCAGCACTCGGGAGGGCAGTGACACCTGGAGGGAGGAAGCGGCCCTACAACTAACGTCCCTACCAATAAAGCGCCACTCAGCCAGGGAATCGTTAATAACGTGATGGACTTTATAAAAAAATAGCCGTAGGAGCAAAGCTGTGTTGGTGCCTTCTAACCTACAATGTATTTGGAGGCATAGGAACATGCTGCAATAGGCACTAATTTTGGTTTCCTCCATCTGAGCCACAAAGCCTCTCTTAGCTATTTTGAGGTGAGTGTTTAGGATTTGCATTATTTTTACGCCAGTAGAGAAAGTGTGTCTTTTGCTAGAGTCATCAGTGACAAAACAGGATGAGAAATGGAAAGCATTAATAAAATCCATAGAGGCAGCTGTGTGAAGTGCAGGGCGCAGCCGCCAGGAGTGGCTCCAGCTGCTACTGTGTTGAGAAAACAGGAAATAGTCCAAGAAATGGATATAAAAAAAGGGATGAAATTCTGGGAGCTGCACACATTTCAGTGACAGATTCCCAAGCTACAGAGTCAAAATCCTGAGCCCAGTTAAAATTTTCTCAGAGTTCTGGGATGTTCTGCTGAAAGAGTTTCATCATTAATTGTTTCATCACTGGTTGCTGGGTTAGTTTAGGACATTGAGTACTGACGCATCCTGTCAGGTGGCATGAACAACATCAAACTATATTTGTGTATCATGCACCACCATACATGGTCCTGCAAAGGCATGTGAAAAGGTAGACTGTATCCTGCATAGGACGTAGGTGAATTCCTGACCAAAACTGACACCTTTCTAAATCTGCATCTAAATCTAAACAATCTACAAATTCTTTTATAACTTACTATTATGGTCAAGATTATTATGATTTATATTCTCATATAATAGCATAGCATAATATAGTACATGCTGGTATTATTTGTAAAAATTTAGTCAGGAAAATGGGGTAGTCAGAGCCCATGACTTTTACACACTTCAAGCTGTACATGCTTTATCAAAGAGAAGTTAGGGGAAATACTTACAATCGTGACACTACTCATCATGTCTGAATATGTCCTGCGTAGTTTGTCCCATAGATTCAGGGTGAAGACAGCTGCAACTGCCACACAGGCACAAAAAGTGTCAGATTTTATTTCAAAGTAATTAAATATTTGCCTTCCCCTTTCTCCTCCCCTGTCCTTTGCCACCTTCCATTAAGGAAGAAATTGGTGATCACAAACATATCATGGATCACTGACTCCATCAATGCGTAGGTACAAGCATGTGCACTTTTAGTAATATTTTGAGTACTTGTAACCTGTAACCCAACCATGGGTTTGTTTTTTTTTAACTTACTATTCCTTGTGCTCTTATATGTCAAGCAGGGTCTAGTTTCTACCCTATCTAGCAGATTATGTGGCTTTTTGCTTTTAGTGACAGTTAATATGTCATGCAGGTAGCAGATATTCTGTGGACATTCTTGGGTTATGCCTTAATTGATTGCAAGCTACAGATAACTGGACATTTGGATTCAGCTAGTTCCTTGTAGCTGTGGACTTCCATGTTTCTGTACAGCTCCAGGAGGGAATAACTGGCTCAAACCTGAAAGGAAGAGAGTAAATATGAAAAATTGTTCAAAAGGTTAACTGTAGGTGTCATTTTCAGTGGTCTAAATTCAGTTACATCATTCAGCTTGGTTTCATTCATAATGTCATATTTACACTAATGTCACCAAGATCAGAATGTGATTTGAAGTTTACACATTTCCATCTTTTCTGAACAAGCAGGTGCAGGGGACATTCACAGGTAGCAAAGAAGCTGAAATAAAAGAGAGAGTTTCATGTGGAAGTGCTAATAGGAGAGGAGTCTGCATGACCTGAACACCTGGAATAATGCTGCAGCCATTCCTCAAGGGAAGTTAGAGGGCTTTCCACACTATAGAAAGCTGCAGAGCACTACATGCAGTTAGAGCTTGCTGCTGATCATGGTGCCAAATCTTTCCATGAGGTAACTTGAGCAGTTCCATGGAATTTACTGTAACGGTGAAATGGACCCCCAAACAAATAGAAAACTGCTTACAAAGGCAAGCAGCAAAGCAGACCAAGAAAGAAACATAACCCTTCAGCTCCTAAACTATCATCATGTGGGACATAGTACAATCATTTTTCATGTAGAAATATTGCCTCTTATAAAATGACATTTCTACTCCCTCCATGCTGGCTCAGTGCTAATTGGTAACACTGAGTATACCTGCACGGGCAGTGATGCCAGGAGCCCCTTGGGCTCCGAGTAAGTTTTGGTCAGTTCCTGTTTCTGCCTTTGGTCAGCTGAGTTCCCACTGCATCCTGGGGCATGCAGCAATGAGACTTCCACTGCAACCAGTACTGGAAGTGCTACTGTCACTTCTGCACAGTGTTACACCTTTCTTGCTTAAGCCTCAGGAAAGCATCTGCTGCTCTGAGCTGTGGTGGTTTCAGGATGCTGCTGCCCTCCCCAGAGCCACAACAAATCCGAGGGAGCTCCATATGATATCTGACAAAGCTTGTCCTGTGCTGTGTAAACAGGTCCTGGGGAGACTCTGGCAGGTCATTTTCCCTATTTGCTCAAGGTACTTGTCAGTAAGAATAACTGCCTGGCTTCCTAGGTGTTTTGAGTCTTCTTAACACATATTTTCAAATGTGATGAAAGGAACTATTCCAATTTCATATGATTACATAGTAGCCATCTTGAGCGCATTTTCTAAACTCTGATATTCCTGAAAAGACGTGTTATTACAAAGCAGTACCAGAAATGATATAGCCCAAATAGAGGGTTCTTAGAATTCAAGGTAATTAATTATAACACTGCTGCAAATGGGTTTATCTGCTTGATATGTTCACCTGATTTGCAGGATGCATCCTGCTAGATTTTTGATGTATAGGATGTATTTTATTGATATTTGTTTTATATTGTATTGAATTTGGCACTGAAACACTCATGGTGTCTTAACATCTCAGCAAGACACATTGCTGCCTGCAGCACTGTTCTAGTAAATCATGCTTTGAACTGATAATTAGTTGTGCTCCTTGTTTAGTTTTGCAAGAACACGGGAAGGGGAAGTTAGAAGTTAGGGCATTTTGGAACTAACAGGAGTGATCTCCTCCCAGCATCATACAAATTGACCCAGACTTAAACTATATGTCGTACTTTTTTACTTTGTTTCCCCCACAAAGATGTAACTAATGAGAATGACAGCCACCTAATCAAAGATACTTCATGGATACAACTCTTTCACCAGTTATAACATAAAAAATAAGGGGAAAGAGAAGAGAAATTAGTTGCTAACACAATTTTGTTTTATTTTCCTTTGCTCTCCTATGAAGTGTCTGGGGTCACTGCAAGCCCAATACATTCATTATAATATTTCCCTTGGGTGATTCTGAAAAGGGCACAGAATGTCACTAATTATCTCCTTTATGTCTTAGTGGCAAGTTTATGATTGAAGGATTACCTTGCTAATACATGTTTAAATGAGGCTCTGGCAATGTTAGCGGTATTTAATACAGCTCTGGCATTTGAAACAGTTGACAACAAGAGATTGTGCTGATAAACAGAATGGGGTTCATGTTAGGCTGGCTCTGAGACTGAAGGCTTTAACATCAGCTTTGTTCTGACACTTTGCTTTTTTAATCCAAAGAAAAACTGATTTGATTACCAAATGCTGAACAGAACATCACAAAAGATGAAAATGGAGAAACTAAAAAATGTTGCCAAATGAAAAACAATATAAAAATAGCTTACGCTTAGAAACTGGCATTATTTTTATTATTACATAGCAAAGATTAAATTTAACTTTTTGCTATTGGAATTCTTTCAAACTAGCAGGAAGAAATGTAGAATGTACAGGGCAGTATCAGGTAATTTTCATTTACATTTTTGACAGTTCTTCTAAGCATAACAAATATTTGACTCAACCAGTAAGTCATGCGCAGGATAATACAAGTTATGTGTACCCATACTAGAAAGGTCTTTCTATGCCCAGTTGGATTATTCTAGATATTTTTGTCGATTTTTTAGTGTTTTGTTTGTTTGTTTGTTTGTTTTTACTTGTAGAAAAGAAGCAAAAATGGTTTTCTTATAGGATTTTAAACATGTCCTTTTAGACTAATAAAAGTTAGTCCATTGTTTGTGAAGCACTTTTCAGGGTCTCAGCTGGAATGAAGTATTTAAATACTGGACATAATTCCCTGATTCTTCATGGTGAGGATAAACATGATTTACAAACAGCATGACTTCTTTCCAAGCACAATTTCTTAAATGAACAGTAAAATCAAGCTTTTCACCTTTCTTTCTTATTGCCTTTGCTACCTCTCTTCTACCATCATTGCTGAATAACCCAATTCTCTGTTCTTAAGTGGGTTCACCTTTTGGTGTGATATTTGACTACCTCTTTCCTGCTTTTTACTTGATAGTTTGTTTATTAGACTGTAGGCAGTAACTGCAAAAAAATTCATTTCTCTCCGTTGCTACCAAGAAACTGTGGGATAAAATTTTATCTGGCCAGAAACTTGAATCAGTCTCCATTCTGCTTGATCCTCAGAAATGCAGCAGCGCTACAATGCGCATATGACACCCTGAAGAGGACAAAATTTAGATCCAGAGTCAGTCATAAATGAACTACATTTAGTACCACTTAACAGCTTGAGGTCTATATGTCCTATTGATGCGTTCAGCATACACTGGAGAAGTACATGTACTTAAATTTTGTTTCCCTATATGGAGCACACTTCTGCTTTAAGGTACCTCTCATTCTTTCCATCTTCAGCATTTCAAAGGTAAACGGAATTAATTGCTTCTGGAAATATGTATCTCTGTTCACTAACCATGGAGGAAAGTAAACCTGAACATCCAGATGGCTAAAGTCAAACTGAAATAATCTGATATGTATGTTGCTTTAAATCTTACATCAACTTGGTGGTATTACTCATCACAATCCCACATCTCCATTAATTTAAATTATTAGCACCCATAATGAAACAGAGGTGAAAGGAGTTGCCTATGGTCATGCAAAACACCTACAAACAGAGCTAAGAACTGAATTCAGAAGACTAATTTTACCGTCTTATAACACTAAAAAATGAATCACCAGTCTTTAATGTGCAATTAAATTTTCCTTCCCCAAATTAGTGGTTAAATATGTAGGTAGAAATTCAGTGGGATCTAGAGTGTTGTTCCTCAAGACTGACACTGAGAACGCTATCTCACCTCTGCCTGCGATGGACTTTATGATGTCCTTCCACATCTGGATTTCAGTGTGAGCCAGATGCCAGGAACAAGCCTTTCAAATCTCCCTTTCAAGATTTTACAGCCAAACCCTCATAAGGCCAGTGCCTTACTTTGCGACAAAAAGCCTGGACCTTGTATTGGCTGAGCCAGCCATACCGCAAGAAGCCTCTTTTGCTGGTGGAGTACCTCCACTCTACAGAAATCAGCTTTTGTTTAACTTCATTCGCGTCGATTGCAACTACTTTCCGTAAGAATAAATAACAGTCTCAAACTGAAGTTTTCCTTGGTTTGTATTATTTTTCATAAAGAAAAGCCAACTGTAATTTTCCATTTGTATTAAGGGCACAAATGAATCCATATCCCTCTTGCCTTTGTTTCCTATTAAACCACTTAAATCTCCCGCACCTACTTCTGTTCATAAGTGGCAAACACTACTTGCTTTTCCAAATTAAAAAGCAGGAAAAAAATGTCAAGACTGCAAATGACACATAATGACTTCACTGTAGACTCCTAAGGATGGGGTAATTATAGGGTTAGAAAACAAGAATAAAATAATTATATTTCTTAAAATATTTTATGAACAAAAGCACTTATTTAACTGTATTTCTCTGCTGAGTTTAAATGCTTCATAGCAAATTACTTATGAAATTAATTGCAGAATTATATTTTTTTAAAGAAGCAAGCAAGAATGTAAGAGTGGGATCTTATAATAAATCTTCTACTTGTGCAACTTGCACACATGGAAGGTTTTCCAAGTGAGTAGCGTTTGAAAAAACACATTTCTGAGAGTAGCATTCTCTCCTGATATAATATTAAGAGAACAGCAGCTCAAGAAAGCAAAATGCAGAATACAGACAGCGTCCCTAATGTGGCAAATTATAGGTACTTGAAGATACGATTAACTGAAGCTACCACTTTTTGCTGAATGAATCCTTACTGCTTCAGGCTAAGGAATTTGAGACAGCAAAGTTCAAAAGATGCTAACTCATGAAGTGGCAAAGGCAAATACTGGTTAAAGACGACATATGCTTGATCAGTTCTTACATTCTCTGCAAGTTGGAGATAGTACACTGATTTAGATTGATCTTTAGGCTGCCTAAAGAATGGCTGTAAAGTTAGGCTGCCTGTTTGTTTATGATTTAATTCTAATGTCATTTAAATTTAAGTGAAGATATTATTGATATTAAATAGCTCAAGATGAAGCTTACTGACAACAAAGCTGTCAAACATGTTACTGTTAAAAGAAGCCCTCATCTTTGATTTTTCTCTGAAAGTTCCAAGTATAAATGATGCAATTTAATTAAATTACATTTTCAGTGTCTAAACTACTTTCACCACCTTAAAAAAATATAGGCCATAGTACAGCAGTCCAAAATAAATAAAGTGTGTGTTAGTGTTTAGTTCCATCCTATCTTCTCAGTGTCAAATGACATATGGAGAGGTTAACTGCTATTCCCTGTATCTCTCTATTTCCCTTGTATAACAAAGTTAGCATTCGGAGGCCATGATGAAATTGTAGAAAATTAAGAAATTTTACCAGCTGAAAATATTTTGGTTAAGTTGAGGAATATGCAGGATCTAAAGCTTCTGAGAAAATCTGTTACACTGCCTTCACAAGCAATAAGCTTGTATCATTGTCCCAGAATTAGCTATCATGTTCATGGCAAACTTTAGGGACCCAGTGCTTTCAAAAATTCTTGCATTCCTGTTAGAAAGTCCGAAGCTGAATTTCAGCCTGAAGTTTAGTCAAGCCACAACATAATTTTGCAAGGGTGGTGATTTGGGATATTGGAATAGCAATTTGTTTTCATATAGAAGTCGCTAGCAAAAGTTAAATTGTTGCAAAAAATCCTACCACACTATGAAATTCATATTTAGTCCTTGTTAACATGTATTAGCAATCAGAAAAAGTTCTGTGTTTATTTTCCTTCTGCGAATGCCTACATTCTTTGATCATTTTCAGCTGGTAAAATGTCTTAATTTTCTACAATTTCATCATGGCCTCCGGATGCTAACTTTGCTATATAAGGGAAATGGAAAGATATAGGGAATAACAGTTAATCTCTCCATATATCATTTGACACTGAGAAGATAGGATGGAACTAAACACTAACACACATTTTAGTTATTTTGGACTGCTGTACTATGGCCTATTATTTTACAGATCAATAACTAGCAACATAGCAGTACGGTTATAGATAAGGCATCTATAAACATATAATTATTCCCCCAGTCTTTCTCTATTTTTCCTGCTGAACAGGAAATCTCCTGAAAACAATGATGCAGTTTTCAGTTATTTAAACTTTTCACTAGATCCTGCAATGCCTGTAGTTTTATGCATCACTACCAGACAAAGCACTAACATGCAGAGGTGAGTGGAAATGAAAAAGTAAAGCAGGCAAAAAATTAAATTGGTGTCTTTAAGTATGATAAAGTTTAGTTCTCAAAGCAAATAATAATAATTAAAAAAAACTTCGTGAAAGCAAGATGTATCTCAGTGCTCCTATAACCTGAAACAGTAAAATCTGCCTAAGCTGCACATATGCTTTTCGAGGGCACTTCCCAGAGAGTTCCATGGGTCTCCAAACAGACTGGGAATTTGAAAAATGAAGTGTCCCTCAAATCCTGCTGATTCTCTGTTCATGTAAAGCCATCGAGTGGCATTTGCACAGCACACATGGTCCTATGTTGGTGTCATGGGTTCAGCAGTAGTAATCATTTTTCTCCTTCTTAGTAGCTGGTGCAGTGCTGTGTTTTTGATTTTGGTCTGGGAACAGCGGTGATAACACC
>WYDI02022927.1:0-17276 GCA_009867235.2 Psittacus erithacus
CCTTAGTTACTGGACTGTTCTTATCTCAACCCGTGGGAGTTACATTCTTTCAGTTCTCCTCCCCATTCCTCCAGGAGTGGTGGGGAGGAGGGGGGTGGGGAACAAGCAGGTTACATGCTTTTCTAATTTACGACTAAGCTTAAACCACAACAGAAGGTGATGATGCACTGGAATGGGTTGCCCAAGGAAGTTGTGAATGCTCCATCCCTGGCGGTGCTCAAGGCTAGGTTGGACGGAGTCTTGTGTGACATGGCTTAGTGTGAGATGTCCCTGCCCATGGCAGGGGGGTTGGAACTAGATGATCTTAAGGTCCTTTCCTATCCTAACTACTCTATTCTATGATTTTCTGTCTCTTCTCCGCCCAACCTGTAGCTGTGCCTGGGATTGCTCCGACCCTGGTGTAGGACCTTGCACGTGGCATGGTTAAACTTCGTAAGGTTGGCATCAGCCCAGCTCACAAGCGTGTCAAGGTCCCTCCGGATGGCATTGCTTCCCTCCAGCGTATCAACCGAACCACACAGCTTGGTGTCACCGGCAAACTTGCTGAGGGCGCACTCAATCCCACTGTCCATGTCACCGACAAAGATGTTGAAAAGGATTGGTGCCAGGACTGACCCTTCAGGGGCACCACTCGTTACTGGTCTCCAACTGAATATTGAGCCATTGATCACAACTCTGCGTGCTGCCATCCCGCCAGTTCTTTATCCACCAAGTAGTCCGTCCATCAAATTGATATCTAGAGATGTGGATGTTATGTGGTACAGTGTTGAGTGCTTTGCACAAGTCCAGGTAGATGATATCAACTGCTCTGCCCCTGTCCGTCATTTCTATAGATCTCATGTAATAAATATATGATGAGAGATATATCCAGTGTTAGAAAAGATTTTAGAATTTGGGAACTGTGGGTGAAGGGAAGTAAAAGACTAATGCAGAGAACAGATAGACTGCTTCCTCTTTTGAGTTTCTGCCCCTACAGAAGTCCTTTTTCAGTTTCTTTCAAAAACTGCACCTTTACACTGCTGTGATTTAAAAGGCAAAATGGGCATAATTTTTTTTTTTTTGTTATGCTAAGCCAAAGGAAATGTAAGATTAGTTGTCCAAATCTGTCACAAGCATCCTATGTCTGCTGCCAGGCATAAAGCGGTTCTCCTGCGTTCTACACTCTAATACACCACTCTTTTTTTCTGTGAGTAATTGAAAGAACGAGTGATTAGGATCTCTTTGTGAAATTGTGATGATGATAAATGATGATCACTAATTATGATGGGGCTTTCCATGAACAGATCTATTAATGCTAATGTGACTTCACTCTATTTCCAGCAAAGGAAATCCATCTCCTTCTATCAAAAAGTCATTGGCTAATTTCCTATATCAGTAGCGTAACAACAGCCTCCTGTTCCTCCCCTTAGTGTATGTATGAGGGAGCTATTCTGACCCTTAACACTGCTCAGTTGATTAACTGGAAAATGAAAGAAGGGGATGTACTCCTAAATGTCTAATTAGCTTATCCTCCTCAGCAATTTTGAACACGTCAATTTGCAGCCCATTTAGGTTATAGCAGCTATTGTGCAATGATGCTTATTTAAATGTGTCAGACAAGTCTGTATCTCATTCACTTGTTTTATGAGGTGTTTTTTCTTATAAGTGTTATCAGGGTCTTTCAGCATTTTCATGATTCCAGTTGTGGTGTTGAGGGTTATAGAAATCTCTCAGATAAAGACTTTTTTATTTTTTGTGGGCAGATTGTCTTGTGTTATTTTGTTTTTTCTCAATCAGCAGTTTAAACTGAAGTAGATGAAATAGCTGAAGGTGTTGAAACAGCTTTAAGCTTACTATTTGGAAATAAATTTGGAAATAATACAATAGACACCTTCAATTAGTTAAAATCCCACTTCTGTAAATTTAGGAATCATATCAGTTGAAGAAAAATTACTGGGGATTTGATTTTTTTAAAAGCTGAGCATTTCAAGGTCCAGAAGCAGGGGTAACACTAAGCAGTTGTGTTGACCTGCCTCTGACTGACTAAAAACGTGGCATTTCTGTGCAGTGACTATCACAAGACATTATGTCATTGAAACAACTTGATTCTCCATTGCTGTGATGACGGGTGGGGAAGGCACCACTGGCAGGGCTTATTCCAGTTTTTGCTTTCTGTCAGGGCTTGTGGCAGACTGGATCTGTAGCTTTCTGTCGCAATCAGAGTCAGATTCAATCTTAATAGAATCATAGAATGATAGAATTATTTAGGTTGGAAAAGCAGTTTAAGATCATTGAGTCCAGCCATTAAACTAGCGCTGCAAGTCCACGACTAAGCCATGTCCCTAAGCACTGCATCTTTTAAGTATCTACAGGGATGGATGCTCAACTGCTTCCCTGGGGAGCCTGTTCCTGTGCTTGACAGCCTTTTTGGTAAAGAAATGTGTCCTAACATCCAAACAAAAACCTCCCTGGTGCAACTTGAGGCTGCTTCCTGTTGTCCTGTCACTTGTCACCTGGGAGAAGAGACCAAAACCAACCTTGCTACAACATCCTTTCAGATCAATAGGGTCCTCCCTGAGCCTTCTTTTCTCCAGACTAGGTATTTGAGGTGTGGCCTCACCAGTGCTGAAGCCAGTGCAAATCCCTGCTCTGCAAATCAGAGTTCGTGCACCTTCCCCATTTTGGGAAAGCTGTTGCAAAGCAACTTCAAAGGCATCTAGTGTGTTACAGGGAAATGACATGTGAGCTCTCTGCATGTGCTTCCTGGTGGGACTTCAGTGGTATGAGAAGGGAGTGTCAGCAGCTGGGCATGCTTGGGGCTGTGAGGAAGACTCAGTAAGAGAGCTGAACAAAACACTTTGACAGTGGCCTTGGTATTTCCTTCAAAGGCAGTATAGACATATCCTGTCTTCCTGAAGACCTGTATTGAATTCCTGAGCACAAATATCCTCAAAGTCCATTTGATTGATTGTTTCTGCTTTAAAGTGTTGCAGAAAAGTATGTATCTTATCCCCACAATTTAGCAAGGTCATAAAAGTGCTGTAATCTCAGGGGATCTCCAAAAATTAAAGGAATGAAAGCATGCTTATTAGATTTGCTAATGACACTAATCTGCAAGAGACTGTGAGTATGTTGGAGGACAGGATTAGAATTTAAAGTAATCTTGACAAATTGAAGGTATGGTCTGAAATAAATAGGATGCTATTCAATGGGGATAGATATGAGGAACTACATTTAGGCAGGAATAATCAGCTGCACAAATCAGAAAGGAAAAACTATTTAAGTAGCAGATCCTTATTTATTGGTTTTATGGCTCACAAAGCTGACTGCAAGTCAACAACATCATGTCCTGCTTTTCCCTCTCTCCCAAACAAACCCAAACCCAGATATTCTGCAGTAAATAATGTAAACTTCATCCTGTGGGGCATGCAAAGTTATACTCCTTTCCTTAGGGCAAGTAATGCCTCAGCTGGACTGCTGTATCCCACTCTAGTGTTGCCTTAGAGAAAAAATATGTTTGAAATGAGGGTACAGAGAATTCAAAAGAATTCCTATATTGAATGGTCTAGAAATTCTTACCTAAGAGAACATACGTAAAATTAATCTAGTCTTTGCGTATGTCAAAAGTTGCTATGTGGATTGCCTTAAAATTATGTGTGACAAGTAATCAAGAAAAGCAAGGTGTGGTGTGTGGTTTCATTTGACTAGGTGCTGCATCTGCAATCAAAAATATCTAAAGGTATTTTTGCAAGGAAAAGATTTAAAATCACAGAGTTAGAGACTGGAAGCTGCTTGTAATGATTTGTATCAGGCCACCTGGGAATGATGCGCAGTCTCTATCTGGAGACATCTTTAAGGGCAGTTTAGATGAACACCTGCCAGCAATGACACAGACACAGCTGTAGCTGATCTTTGTTCAGGGAGATAGATGATTTGAATGTTTTCCTGAGGTCTTTTCCAGCCCCAGCATGAGCTATGCTTTTGGGAGATTAAAGCAAAAAAAGAACTCTGAGATAGCAAAGATCAACTGAGCTGCTGGTTCTTGACATTGCTTCATAATTTGTCACTTTCAGAGGGATTTCTGTCCCACTTTTCTTAGACAGTCCTTCTGCATCTTCCCTCTTTCCGTGCCCTTTTTGTCATTTCCACCTATGCCTCCTTTCTTCCTTTTTTCTCTCCTCTCTCAATATACAGGAGCAAATGAGGTTGTCCCTCAGCTAAGAATAAATTCAAAATGATGACTTCATTGCTGCTTTAGCAGGTATTGTATTGACCCTCACCTTGACCCTTCTCTAACTACTGTCTTTTCAGTGACGCTGAGTGTGTTCTCATCTCAGTGTTTAAGGAGACATGCAAATACTTTGGCTGTACAGGCAAATCAACCAGAGATTAATCGTAGATAAACCATTTTGCCCTGATGCAGAATTTATCTGAATTTTCAATTACAAAATACTGTCACCATTAATAAAGCACGACATATAGTTCAGGAAGACACAGGCTGAAGAACAACAGTGTGCAGCTGCACACATGCAGCTGTTTTTGCCAAAGACTGAATTTTGCACAGAAAGAAATCAGTTGAGTTGTGCAAAAAATTAGGAGTGCAGACAAGAACAAAGTCCCATTAGACAAATCCAGGGATTAGCACCTAGTGCAGAATCACACCATTTCTTCAAAAGACAAACCTTGCCCTATACTGTCATATAAGCAGAGGGCATGTTACTTAGCTAGGCTAGTGATCCTGTGTCAATTTAGAGCTTTAAGACTTAATGGAGGTATGGCTTTGAGCAGATTGCTTCTTTACCTTTCCAAAATTCTGTTTCTTTTATTCATGCTGCAAATGCTTTGATTTTGTATTTTATATATTATATATTATATGCTTACGCTGCATCTACTGCAGTTGAGTCTTATCACTGTCAGCCCTGCTACACTTAATTCTAATTGTACTGATGGGAAGAAAATTTGAAGTTTGATACCTTTTTCCAGCTCACTAATTATGGGGAAAAATGGTGCGTTTCAAAGGCAATATTCTCCTAGAACATTTTGCCACTTGCTGGTTTGGTCTGATTTTTAGGAACAAGGAGTTACAGTGAGTTCACTGAAAGACCAAATCATTCTTTTAGTGATATAACTGATACATAGATTAAATATATACTGGTGGCATATGTGCTTGGTATTATTTATGCATGTATTTTTTTGCAAAGAACAATCCCATTTTATGCAGCCTAAATTATGATGATTCAAATCTCTGGGTTTGTTTGCAATGCTATTGCAAGCTGTATTAGGAGAAAATGCCACCTATAGCACTGGGGATTGTAGCCAGAAACAATATACTCCATCTTCATTTTATCTTTCAGCACCGAGTCCTTTTTAAATTATTCAGCTGTGTAAACTGTAGGCAAGAAAAGCAAAACCAACACCCGCCCTCTTGAGAAATAAATGCCAAACCCTCTAGGTAGGGATGTAGCTGACATTTACCCAGATGGTGCATGGTAGCTCAAGATATTTCTTTTGTTTATCTGCTTATGAAAAAAACAGGGCAAGTGGATTCTGGTGAGGAAGATTCACCTAATACACAAAAATAATTTTAATAAACATCCATTTATATTGAAGTGTATAATTTTTATATATATATATAGATATATAGGGGCCCTAAATGCATCCCCCCTTGAATATGAAGAATAGATGGAAAAAATTGGAAGTCAGCAGCCACAGTAGATGAACACAAGTGGGATGCATTATTTAAACATACTAGTTGTGAGTACGAGCTGTATAGTGAGCTAATTAGATTTCAGTGTTAAGCAATACTTTGGAGCTCTTTTTCATAAACTTCCCACTCCACTAACTATGGTGAGGGGAAAAAAAAAACCCAATTAGTTGCAATTTAGTCTAAAAATTAGTCTAAAAATGTTTTAAATTAAGCTAAAAATTGCAGTGTAGCTTAATACTGTGCAGACAATGAGGAAAGCCTAAACTTGAAGGGCTGATGAACCTAAACGGTCACTTGGAGAACTCTTCCCTCCAACGCACAATTTTCCTGTGTATAGCTGCCTAGGACTATGTTAACTGAGGATGAATAAAACAGTTTTTTACTCTAATATTCAGGAATTTATTTCCAGTACATCTGTTCTTGGAGTTCAGCCCCAGGTCTTTTTATGTAGCGTCCTTTGCTGCTGGCATAGACATCAACATATTTATACTGCTTTAATGATGTGTCTGGCAGGTTTTGGTCTGCTGTCTTGCTTATGTCCTTTCAATAAGTAGAGTGGAAGCATGGCTTGGAAACAGACTCAAAAAATCAATGCAAAAATAAACCAACACTGTGGGAGGAGGGGGGTTATACAAGAATTCAGCAAGCTACTAAGAGCTTCTCATGCTAAGGCATGAGGATATGAGGCATGATATTCATGTGTCTTCTCTTCACTCTGCTTTTCAGTTGTTTGCTGAGAAGAGGTTTTTTGTTTTGTTTTTGTCTGGTGAAGTACGATTTTCAGGTGCTTGCTGAAATGAACTCTGGTAGTGACCTACATAATAAAGAGCTCCTTTCTGTGAAAGCTGACTCAGGTCATCATCAGCACTGCATCTCAACTGATGCATAGCCTTTGATGAAGACAGAGCAGTTTAGTCTACCATGTTATTAGTGCTACTGGTAACATAGAGGATAATGCTGTACCTCTTGACATTTACAAGTGAAACAAAGTATTATGTCCTTCATTTACGACTGTGAGGACAATAAGACTTAAAATATGATATGGAATGGAGCCAAAAATGGTTTAGATTTCAGTGCAGAGGAATTAAGAGTTGATTTTGTACAGAAAGCTGGAAAATGTATAAATGCTGATCCACCTTGACTTGAAACTGCAATCTTTGCAACTAACAGTCCAATTTACACAGGTGTGTAGAGATTCTTGCTATGGTTAGTAAATAAGTGCTTAAAGCGTTGAGATGTGGGAAAGCCAGTATACTGACCCAAACTTCAGACCTTTAAAATAGTACACTGCTACTGTGAGAAAAGTCCTTGCAAATTTAGAAAACTAATGTGATGCTCATACGTGTGAGGTTGTTATAGGGGGGGAAATGGTGATAATATGAAATCACATCAGGTACTTTGTGACATCATAAGTTTTAGACTTTTCTCTCCTGCCTTTAGATAGCCACAATGAAGACACTGACATCTGGTCAGCCACCGATTTCTGCTTATAGAAAAGGAGGAGAAATAGAGGGTTTAAGTCTTGATTCATCTGACCTTGTTTAGCTGCCTGCTTTAGGACTACATGAATCCCTTGAAATGCCTCTGGAGTGAGAGGAATTGTAGTCTCAGTATTCTGCCCCAGTCCTCCAAGGATGCGTTTTTATAAAAATGTAAGAACTTAGATGCTTCTAACATTGGCTCTGAGTCATGGAACAGCAAGCTTCAAGAGACATAATATATGAATTAAAATTAATAAATAAATAAAAATTAGGAAAAAACCACAACCTTCAGAGCAAGTAAAGATAACTGCCACATACTAAATCTACAAAACCTCTCATCTAAGTCCTTTAGGCTGAATGCATAGTAGTTGCCTGAGTTCCTGAGTTGTTTGGGTTTGTTTCTGAAAATAATTTGGATTGGGCTTTGCTTTAATTCCTAATGCCTATTTCTGTCCTGTTTCCAGATGAATTCAAAAGTTAGCAAGCTGAGTGTCTTACACTGTCAAAGTTGATGGCCAAAGTTTCAGTAATGGTCAGTTTTGATGTCTCTGTTCTTGTTCTGAAATATTTTCAATGAGACTTTTGGAGAGCAATATCCTTCTCCCTGGTTGCCCGTCAGCTCTTGGCATGCAAACTGGTTGGGCATTGATATGTTCAGGCTTTTCTGAAAGCTACAGGTAAATCTTAAATTTGGATATCTCAGTACAGGTAGAAGGACAAGTCTGATGATAATACAAAATGAATGCTTACCTTGAAATCAGCTGATTAATGATGGTGTTCACAAAAGCATCAACATGAGAAAGCAATACATAACCAAACGTAGATCAGCAGAAGCATATACATTTTTTCTAATTTGCTAAACTATTGTAACTGCTGCCAATTACATCCTGACTAATACTGGTTTGCAACTCATATGACTGATGGTGCTGTGACAAGTTGTTTGGTATGAATAATTGTTTACTAGAGAATATGTCAGACAGCTCAATTACTTTTTTGTTTTACCTCATTTTGAGTCTCCTTCAAAACTTGAAGTTGGTGTCTGGAAACACCACAGTGCCTGCCATCTGTTTTAACTGGGCAAAACCTCAGATTTTTCTATATTTTTAAAGTAATTTTGATAAATCTGTTGCAAATCTGTTACACTATGAAATTTTATCTATTAAAACCATATGTTGCCTCTCTAGTAGACCTTTCTCTTCTGCTTTTATACTGCTTGTCCTGCTTGCCCGTTGGACTCCTGGCATGACATTAGTATTCTTTCAACCTTCTAGAGTTTCCTACATAGCCCATAATTTAATAAGTGTTAAAATAAGTGAGCCAGAAAGTTTCTCAAATGTTACTTTTAGGAATTAGATGCAAGTTTTCCCAGCCTGTTCATAAAAAAATTATTAAATGCAGTAGCTGTTTAATGTCCTTTGTCACAAATGGCCTATAAAGTACTTCATCATGCAAGAATCATCCTTCTGTGATCTCTCTTAATTTCAAATACAGAATGGAAATATTTCATAAACACTTCTACTTCTGCATTATTGTGAATAAATTTACCATCTGTGCCAAGCAATGAGCCTGGACTGTTGCTGGAATTTCACTTGTTCAAAATCAACTTCAAAGGCAATTTTTTATTGGACTCAGTCCTGCCATCCACAGTCTTCTGTCATCTTTAGCTTCCTTATCAGATTTTTACATTTTAAACCTTCTGCAATATATTGTTTGCTATCTATTTTTCTTTTCTTTCCCAGTTTGCAACCTTTTTTTTCATTTAGCACAAGCTAAAGCCTTTGCAGCGCAAACATCTCTACTGCTCATAGAGACATGCCAAGTGCTTCAGATTCCCAAGACACTGTGTAGTCTAGAGACAATAAAAATAAATCGTAAAGGTATGCAACTCCTCTGCATGAAAAAATTCATAATTTGGGAATCACAATCCATTATAAGAATTTTACTCAGTCAGGCTTTGTATTTTGCTTTGCACCAATTTTATGTGAGATTTTCAGTAAGATATTAGATGAATTTTCTTCAGTGGTAGGAAAACAGTCTGTGGAACAAAGGCAGGCACACACATAATATCTTGAATTTAGAAAGACTTTTAGAATTCCAGTGACAATGTTTATGCTAGCTAAAGAAATGCTGTGACTTGTGTGAATCTAAATCCAGAACTGGTTTGAAAACACTACTGAAGGAATATTTGTCAATGGGTCACTGTCAAAATAGAAGTATTCATAGAGTGACATCTGTTTCTAATCCATGTGCTGTTCAATAGTTTCATGAATAACTGGGATGATGGAGTACAGAGTATGCTTATTCAATTCGCAGATGGAGCTAAGCTGAAGATGAATATACTGAGAATGGTACAACAATTTAAAGTGATCTTGACAAATTGAAGATATGATCTGAAAATAATCAGATGCAATTCGATGGGGACATATACATTAGGCAGGAGTTGTCTATTTTGTAGCCAGGATGGATAAAAGTAATTTAAAGAGCAGTTCTGCAGGAAAGGACATAGGGGTTAAAGCTGACCATACAGTGGACTAACCTAATATGATTCAACAATGTCATATCGATGAAAAAAAAAAAAGAAAAGACCAGAGCTCTTTGGAATGAAATGGAATTTATAACCCCAAGTGTAGCCTGCAAGACATGAAGGAATTCTTCCTATTGATTCATCATTTAAAGGCTTCACTCAGAGCAATTTTCTAATTATATGTGGACCATTTGGATGGAATTCAGTAGAGAAAAATGAGAATGTTCAGGAGTTTAAAAATGTGACCTATGAAAAACGATTTAACAAATTGGGTTATTTAACCTGGGAAGCAGAGGACTGCACGAACAAAACAATCTTCAAATACATAAAAGGTGGTTGCAAAGAGGGGGAATAATCCATTCTTCATGTTCTATGCCTAGAAATAAAGGGTATAAACCTCAGCTTAATTGGTAAGGCAGTGAAGCACTGGAATACATTGCGTAGAGAATTGGTGGAATCTCCATCTTTTAAAGTCCTTGAGAACCAACTAGTGAAATATCTGTCAGAAATGACACTGGGATAATTGTTCTTTCTGGAGCAAAGCAATAATAGACTTAATGACATCTTGAGGCTCCCTCTAGTCCTGTGCCTCCAGAGAGTTGTTGGATATAAAATACATCTTGATGGAGGGATGTGAAAATTGCTACAGTTCTCATTTCAGTAACAGAGCTAACTGAAGACACAAAACTAGAAAGTTAAGTCTACAGACTCTAATTATGAGAGGTAAATTTACACTAAATTCATAGTACTCATTCTGAAATGCTGATTAACCTTTATGGATCATAGTTTATCCATTCACAATATAAAATATAAAACGTGGAGGGAGTACTTAATACCGTAACAAAACTCTAGTTGCAAAATTACTAAAAATCAAAGCCCTGTTATTCGGTACAAAATATTTAAATAGAGAATATGGCCGTAATATTTTAACAGATTTCTAAATAAACCACAAAAAATATTGTGAATTTGCTTAAATTTAGCAGAATTGAATAGTATGCTTCATGTAATTTAGTGATTGCAGAGTGTTTTTCCCAAAAAATAACATGCAGTGAAAATTAAAAAAAAAAGAAATACAACAGTCCCTCAATACATTTTACCAGCTTAGTCCAAAGAGAATCCTGCTTTGCATAAGCAGTTGAAGCAGTAAAATGAAAAAGCAATGTCTTAACTAAAGGAAAAACAATGGAATTCAGTCCAGTTTTCTTAAGTAAAATGATGGTAAAGTTTGATGCATTCAGTCCCTTGTGCATCAGTGTTTGCAAGAATAAACAGAAATAAAACAGAAAACAATTTGCAAGTGGTGTAGATGGTTGTGAAAGAAGTTTGTTCCATACTTGGGCAGTCATGAGACAAAAAAGTCTATCAGTCTGACTGGGTGAAGAATAGCTAATTCAAAGTGAGCAGAAGCACAAGGACAGGTTTCATTAAAATCAAGGTAGTGGAGCAGAGAAACAAAGCCTGATGGAATGGATACAGAGCAGGGTTGTCCGCAATGGACCTGTGTTTTCTGATAAGGAGAAATGACAGTTTTCTTAGCTAAGCATGAGCTATTCTGCAAGAACAGAAACATTTTCATTCAGGAAAAACAAACAAGAAAACAAACAAAACCTCATTGTAAATTTCAAGCATCCGCAGATCATATTCTCCAACAAGCATTAAGATGCAGCAGCAGAAACATGGTTACTTTTTAGTGGTGTGTTATAAGGTTTGGAATTTGTATTTTCTGCACAGAAAAAAAGCTTTTTCCTGCTTATGGAGGCTAAAGTATGTTCATGTTATAGACCCTCAAATGATCAAGCTAAAATGGATCAATCTGTGGTCATTTGTCTTGAATTCTACATACAGCACAGGCTGTATGACTAAATAAACAAATTCTTGTTTAACTACTGTGCCTCTCTCAGCAAATCAATGAAGCTTTAATTGAAAGTTTTCAGTGATAGGTCATATCACAACACAATCTTTGTAATCATTCCTTAATTAATAATTCCTCATTGAAAACAGTAATAATATTTTATTACCAAATTGAACTGCCTCACTTCAGCTGCTAGCTATTTGATCTTTTCATATATTTGTCTGACGGAATGACAGGCTCTGTATTATTCTGTTGCTGTGGTGCATGCGAGTACTTACACAGTACAATCAAGACACCTGTGAGCCTCCTCTGTGTTTAGTTAAAATTGATTGACACATTACAGTCTATTAAAAATTGGCTAAGTTTTTCAATATTTAATGCTTCTTATTGGCTCTTGGAGCTCCTGTTCAAGTATTGGTGCCCAAACCGTATTTCTCTAGTTATTGCACACCTATGTTCTATGGATTTAGGTACACTATTACATGCTTCCCAGAGGGAGCAAGAATATGCTCTATTACTGTACTGCAAGCAAAGGCTCAATTAATTGGTGAATGTCACCAGAAGGTCTTTCTTCTTATACAAATCTTGCAAATTATGAAAATGCATTTCCTTTCATTGCTAACTCTTGAATCAATTCATAAACCTTGACAGAAATGCTGGAACCATGTTTTGTGGCGTTAGGTGCTGCAAAATATGTATCATCACAGCCTGAGAAACTGAATGTCTGAGTATTCAGTGAGTATTCCGCAGATACCATGGAAATGCCCTTAGCTTCAGCCATGCTAAAATGAAAGCAAATTCAAGCTTTCATTTGTGAAATCCCTGATAGATGATTCAATTGCAAGTATTGGAAGTAGGACAGCCATACAATCTCTGCTTATTCTAAGGACAAACTGTTCTTTCCTACATTGTCTCTGGCAAACAGTGGGACCTGACCACATAACAACAGACTCTTGATTTGTCCATCAACAGGTTAAAGAAGCTAAAACTATAGAGAAACTATACACAATCAGTCTTGCTTTGTATAACTGATCATTTCACATCTTAATTGGCCTGACACTGACATCTCCCAGCATGACCATAATGTGACCTATTAATGACTGTCTCCAAATAAATCACTGTTTGGGCTGCTTTTAGCTGTGGAGCCCTGTATTTCAGTTTAATATAAAGCCTTTTTGCCCACTGAGTCTGTAGGAATTAGAAAACCTGTTGTCTGCCAGTCACAACTTCCATGACTATGTGAATTCATATGGCTCAATACTGGCTGTTGTTTTTAACCCAAAAAGGATAGAAAGTAATCATGCTGGGGTGCTAATGGGCACAGAAGGGATCAATCATCACTTAGACACTCTGTGACCTTACATTTAGCTTTATTGAATGTGCTGTCTGTGCCTAGCTTCCAGACATTAAAATTACATGAGGTTAAGGATCTGGTCTCTTATTTGGCCTTGCATAGTCAATGGTCACAGTCCTTGTGACAACTGGAAATGCTATTTGTAATGACTTTAGGTTTTTTCCAAATCATTGATTAAAAAATCTGACTTGTCCTAAGGCCATAGGTTCCCTGGGAACTGCATTAGTAACTTGTCTATTTGGTGATGGTACCCCAGCCGCATGCTGAAAGACAGCCAAAAGCATAACATCTATTGATGAATATGGTCTGTACCTGGACATGGATATGGATAGGCCAGTCCCTGTGTTATACCCTTGCCAAGGTTTAAACTGTTAGAGTTTTCTGAGGCCAGCAGGCTTTGAAACAAATGTGCCCCAGTGGCTCCAAACTTCTGGAGAATTACTGCTCAATCAACAATCCCCTCTGATAATTTACCAGGCAACAACAATACTTCTGTTACTGATATTGACACACTGCCATGTCAATCCTCTGGTGCCTCACCCGCTATCATGATTTGTTTGTGATTGATGAAGCAGTGAAAGAAGAAGCTAGAGCACTACTGTCAAAAGATTGCTGAATTTGATTAATTTAATCATAGAACATGCTTATTTTCCTGTGTGATGGCAATGAAGAAAGGCAAAGAAGTCAAGCCTACAACAATATTTGTTTTGATTGAAAATCCATTGAGGTATTTTTGAACTCCAGGATATGGAGATAAGGTAAATACTCATGAAAATGGTGGGAAAATGAAATGTGTCTCCATGGTTTTCAAAAGAGCTGCAGTATGGGGGGAGGAAATCTGACACGTTTGGGCTGATCCTGAAAAAGGTGAAAATTAAGTAAGGCGAATAATTTAATTCATCTGAGGAAGATACTAGATGATGTGAAGATACTACTGTGAATCAAATTAAGCATTTTTAGGATCAAGCATCTGACATATGCATAAGCACAAAAACTATTAATGTGCTTGGTTTTGTTATGTTTCGTATTT
Organism: Psittacus erithacus; assembly: GCA_009867235.2. Lineage (NCBI taxonomy): Eukaryota > Metazoa > Chordata > Aves > Psittaciformes > Psittacidae > Psittacus > Psittacus erithacus. The sequence goes on from WYDI02022927.1 coordinate 13,928, forward strand.
GATTCTGATTGATTCTGATAAATTATATGAAAGCTCGCATTTTTAGATGACAGATTTCAGTAGAAAATATATTTCAGTTGTCCTTGGAAGCTGAAGACATGTTGACATTTTAGAGATGTCAGACTGTATTTAAAGTCCAACCATGTATTTAGGTATCTTTTCTGGCAAAAAAGCTTTAAAAAGCCTTAACACCTCATTTTTGGGTGACCAGATTAAATGATTAATGACACCAAACAGATTTTTTTTAATGGAAAGAACGGAGACTCAAGAAAAACCTTTCCTGTGTTTATTCAGTTGTTTACATGCAGACATGTACATGGCATAACCTCAGCAATACCGCATCTGGAATTATTTGACTGAGAACTGTGGTGAAAGTCACAAGCCAGGTTTATAAACCCTACCACGCTCCTCACCCATGGGATTCTAAATGAAAACAGCCAACATGTTGTTGTGACAGGGGGGTTGAACTAGATGACTTGTAAGGGCCTTTCCAACTTAAACCATTTTATGATTCCATGATTTAGAATCTGAAAGCATATTATGGTTTACCTTATTTATTTAACCTGCATTATTTTGTGTTGTGCAGAATGTTCCTGTGCTTTATACATTTACGTCACAAACCCATTAAGAAATTGTCATCAGTGTTGACAACTCCATACACGGAAAAGCCGTAATTACAATTGCTAGTGGGGAACACTGTGTGATTGGAAAATTAAAGAGTACATATGCCTTAGGAGACAAAATAACAGTCATAATTACGGAATTTCCTTGTTTTTTGTGCTACATAACTTCTGTGTTAAACTGTATTTGCTTGTTTTTCAGTAGTTTCATCAACAGCTCCTGAAAATGTACTGTTCCGTCTTGAGGATGATTGACTGGGCCTAAAATGCTTATTTTAACAGTAAATGTGCTGTGCAGAACATGTAATTTAGTTCATATATCTGACAGATACATCAAGTGCCTTTTGAAATCATGATGAAAAGATCAAATAAAAAATATCTTTGTCAGACAGACTGAATTTTTTAATAAAGTTTAATGTCAGATTTGATTGCAGCCTGGAGTAGGGAATTAAGAAAAGCATGACTTATCACCTGTTGCAAGGTTACTGTCCTCCTCAGCTCACTCAAACCATGCTCTGTGCTTGTCTCTAAATTCAGCTGTTGTTCCCAGCCTGGGCTTAACTAGTTTCTGGCAAGAGCAGTGGAGTTTTCTGATACAAAGTGCTTACTTGTCAATAGTCACAATTAAATTCTGTTATTTTCTCACCATATTTTAGGAATTATCTTTGCTTTCCATATGCAATATATCATGGTTTAAGCCCAGCCAGTAACTCAGAAGCATGCAGCCATTAGCTCACATCTCCTTCTTCCCCTCTTCCCCCTCCAGTTGGAATAGGGAGGAGAATTGAAGGTATGAGAATTGAAACCCCATGGCCTGAGATAAGAACAGTCCAATAACGAAAGTATAATATAAAACTATTGCTACTAATACTACTAATGGTAAGGGAAATAACAAGGGGAGAGAATATAAAACTAAAAGGGGAAAGGAAAAAAACCCAGTAAACACAAGTGATGCACAATACAATTGCTCGCCACCTGTCGACTGATACCCAGCCTGACCCAAGCAGTGATCTGCCCTTCCAGGTGACTGCCGTCAGTTTATATACTAGGCATGATATGCTGTGGTATGGAACACCCCTTCGGATAGTTTGGGTCTGGTGTCCTGTCTCTGCTTCCTCCTGGCTTCCCATGCCCCTCCTCACTGGCAGAGCATGAGAGACTGAAAAGTCTTTGATCAGGGTAAGTGTGTGCTACTGAGCAACAATTAAAACATCAGTGTGTTATCAGCAGTGCTCTCAGCCTAAAGCCAAAGCACAGCACTGCACCAGCTGCTAGGAAGAATAAAAATAACTGTTAACAGCTGAAACCAGGACACAGTAACAGAGTTGAAGTAAGTACTTAGCTCTCACCACCAGAGAGTGGTTATATACTTTGAGTTTATGGTACTGCATGTGGTTGTTAGCTGCTGTGTTTAAAGCAGCCCAAGTAAAACTGTATTGCATGAAAGGATCAATTCGCACCCTGCCCCTAATAAGTTTGGGTAGACAAAAGGAGAAAAAATTTTCAAAGAAGAAAGTGTTAAGTCTTAGAAATATGTGTCTAGACATCCTGACATTTGATTCCTCTAGATACATCTTACAAAAATACCAGAAAGAATACTATAGTCCTTTACCTATCACATTAGGCATAGCACTTTTGATTTATAGTGCTTGGGGATTTATTTGATTTTTAATGTTGCATTTATCCAATCCAGTGAACAATGAATTCCAGATGGGGTTTTGTACACTCAATTTACATGGGCACACTTTAAATCCAATCCTGGTAATTACTGTGGATAAAGTCTCAGGCACTTACCTTGCTCTGAATGCTACTCTACTCTAAATGGATTTGTGTACGTTTGAGTCTTTTATTAGTGGGGTCTCTTTTAAGTGGGAGAGTTAGTTAAATTTTCAGTAAAGGGTACAAAAAAAGGAGCAGTATAAGGCTGGGGACAGAAATAAATTAAAGGAAAGGGTTTGTGGACAAGCATTATGAATGCTGAGCTGGGGAGGCTATTGCTAGCACCACCATTCAATGCAAACAGCCAATTGCAAAAAAAAACAAAAAAACCCAAAACCCACCACCACCACAAAAAAACTTGGTGAAATTCATCACCAGAGAGTTAACTGAGTTTTTACAAGAGTCTGCAAATGTGCGCCTGAATCAAAAACCCAACCAAACTGACATCTAAGGAAAAAAACCCAGAGCTGATCTGCAAACAGAGGAAACCAAACTTTTATCCAACTTTCCTGTTTGAATGGAAATCTCTGAATACTGCAGAACTTGATCTATAATAAGACTGTGTGAGTTATATATTGGTGCACAAGTACCTGCAGTACTGAACTGCAGTATCACATCACATCAGTTTAAAAAAATGGTTTGTATCAGTAGCTCTTCCTGCAGACTAGAAAATTTTCTGCTTGTGTATTCACTTTCAATTCAATTAAACTAAAATGATGTTTGTGCAGTTAGGTGACTTTTATTATCAGTTTTGTTTGCAGTCCAGCCTGTCTCAGCTTTTGCAGGGATCACAGAGAACCTAGAGGTCCAATGAGAGGATGCTTTTGCATTTTTGTGGATCCCAAAATGAGATCACTGAAACTTGGATTGATTGTTCCAAATTTTTATGTCAGGAACTTTACACAATTGGAAGAATAAACCAGACTTGTGATGTGGGTTCAGCAGCAGCAGTCATTTTTCTCCTTCTTAGTAGCTGGTGCAGTGCTGTGTTTTTGACTTTCAGCCTGGGA
>WYDI02022927.1:26400-83229 GCA_009867235.2 Psittacus erithacus
CTTCCCTTGTTATTTCCCTTATCATTATTATTATTGGTGGTAGCAGCAGTTTGTGTTATACCTTAGTTACTGGACTGCTCTTATCTCAACCCGCGGGAGTTACATTCTTTCAATTCTCCTTCCCATCCCTCTGGGAGCCTGCGGGGGAAGTGAGCGAGCGAGACTGCATGGTTCTGAGTTACTGGCTGACTGGACTTAAACCACAGCACTTAAAACACTTCCAAGCAGCAACCATTTGGGTAAGAAGTAGAGCAGTCACATTTTAGTCTGTTGATTACAGGGTCAAAAAAGCCTTCTGCTGGTCTTTCCTCTGCCATGCTTCCAATGAAATGCCTTTTTGTGTATTTTCTCCAGACAGATGTAGCATAAGAACTACACCCATAGTTTTGTGGGGGTTGATGACGACTGATCTCTGGTAGTTGTGAAACATAAAAGTTGGGTTACATTTACTAAAAATAAATCTTTCAGCACAGTTGAGTTGGAGAAGCAGCAATGACTCTGCTCTGTCCTAAATTGTTGTTGGATGAGTCATTTGTCTATAATGATTGAGAGTTCCAGAGATGCTTCCTTCCTTCTTTGCCTAATGTTTCATTTGGGCAATATACTTAATCAATGTTTGCTGATGTTTATAGTCTAATATATACTGACAGCAGGTGCAGAGAAAGTAAATCCCCATCTGCTTAAAAATCCTGCTGAAATTCAGAAGCATGCTGTTTCATTGTAATTTTCATAGACAGGTGATTTTTCATGGTACCTCCAGAAGGTTCCTCCCAACTCCCTGCTGCTACCTCTATTTTCTTGCCTGCTGCTATTAAAAGTCACACCTTTGTAGCTCTACATGAGGAGCCATTTTTAAGTACATATACTTGTTTTTTTCTGATGGAGTCTCCTTTGGATTCAGTTTAGGTATGTGCTTAGTTAGGCTCCATGGTTTGCATCATGACTTTTAAGTATTCTGGTGGACAAATGACCTCCTTTGAAACGCTCTTGCTCTTCACTGTAACAAGGGGACGCCATGACCAAGGGTTTAAATCAGGGGTAGAGATCCTGCCTCCTGGGGACCACACCCTCTGTTTTGTTTGTTTTCTGGAAAAATGCTGTTACTGGTGTTCGCTGGTTTGGGGCTTTTTTTCCATAGCTATTGCATAGCTGTATGTTACTGAGATAGAGTTAGACAAATTTCTCTACTGCGACAAGCTATTGTTCTGAAGCTGAGATCAGTGTTTGAAGATTAGGGTCAAACAAAAACTGTAACAAATTGTTTCTAAAAACCGGGAAGCCTATGTAGTTGCTTATTTTACCAGGTTTTAAGGATCAGCATTACCTCCTGTCCCTTTCAACATACTCTTAAGAGATTTAAGAGATGGGATGGCTTCCTTGCTTTGCTTTGCCTTGCTTTTTGTTTGAGGAAACAGCAAAAGACATGGTTTGTATGAGTTAATTTATGCTTACAAACTGCTAGAACACTTCTTAATCTTTCTACTAAATTATTTTGAATTATTTGTGTTAAGTGTTCTTAGAGGTCTCCCAAAATCTGAGCCACATTATAGAAGTACATAATCTTCCCTCAAATTTTTCATCTAAAGGGAAAAGAAAGAGGAAAATAAAAGGCACAATCTTGTCCACTGTGATAAACCACTACGTAATCAGGAACAGAGAACTTGATTCCTAGCCAGGTACAATACAGTGGACCATGTTATCACCTAATATTCTATTTCTTAAAATTAAATAATCCAATTCCCTTCAAGAAGGACCAGAAAAAACAAAATATAGGGAGATATAAAAAATGGCTTAACGGGAAAGCTACATAGGATCATGCTTACAGGTTTAGTAAATAAAGCAATGGGATATTGCACCAGATGAGATATGGAGGGAGTTGTCTATTGTAGAGCAGGAAATCTCCAAATTCCATATTTTGGTTTTTTTCAAAAAAGAAACTAAAACCCCACCAAAACACAAAACAAACCAATATGAAAATAGTACATTTCAAAACTGCACTGAATATGAGAAAAAAACCCCAGTTACTAGTTAGGGGACTTTTTTTCTTTTTTTTTTTGATTGGTTGGGCAGGGGATTTTTTAGTCTGGTTGGCTGAATGGCTGGATTTTTTTTTTTATACTACAACTGTATAATTCCACATGCAGTTTTGAAAATCTTGAGCTATTTTATCTGATTTTCACTTAGAAAAGCTGGGGAAAATCAGATAAGTTGAACTACTGGCTCAAAGATATAAAATGAAAATTAGGAAATAATTAAACTGAGCCACGTGACAATAATCTCAAAGCAAGCTGAAGCTAAGCCAGTAGTAACTCAGGCTCGCCTGTACCTATAGAACAAAGGCAAAATGCAATACAGCAGGGAAAAGCTGTGGGAAGAAATGTGTTAGAACATTATCCATTACAGTATGCCGGAGAAAAATGAGACCTTGTGCTATTAGGTTTCTCAAAAAAGCCTTTGGGGAAAAATCAGCAACTAGCAAAAGCAAATGCCATGCTATCATTATTCTGTATCTGTTTCAAGAGCACTGGTAACTAGAAGATGCCCATGACAAATGTGGGATTGAATGTCAGTTGTAACTGAGGCTTTCCTTTTAAATTAACTGTTTTTGTCAAGACTCCAGTTAAAGAAATTAAAAGATTATATTGCTAAGCATGCTGGAAAGAGGACATTGAATAGCTGGGATTCTTTAAATGTTAAAAGTGTTGTCCCAGAGCACTCATAAAGCAGTGGATGGTGATACATGGAAATTAAAGTGAATGTGAATATGAAGTGCTTTCAGTTCTTTTGTACAAGTAGACAGAAAATTGTCTCACTTAGCAAGCAAGCAGAGGGCTACAGAGGGTGAAGAGAATCATGAAGATGGCCAAAATTAAAATTAGATGTCTCTCAAAAAAATAAATAGTATGAAAGATATTAGGAGAAACAGATTGATACGTTGAAACTACTGTTAATAATTGATCAGCCTGTTGATTATACCTCAAAATGTGAAGGACTTTCTGACAGCAAAATAAACAAGACTATTTGTTACACTCTAGACAGATTTTGTAGTCTTAGCCAGGGTGCTAGAAGCCAGAATTTGTCTCAAAGAATATTAGTCTGAAAGCTCTACACAAGGTTTCATTTTTCTCATTTAACTTGCGGGGAATGAAGTAATTTTTTTGTGATGAAAGCTTATTCTATTGTAACATCAGGGTTATAAAATCTTACTGATTACATGATACAGGTTAGAATTTCCTGATTGCAGTTGCCACTATGAAGGTAATTGTATGCATGAACCTGCAAACACCACAAAAATTAGAAACCAGAAACATTCAGTATAGTTGTCTCCTTCAGCTTGTTTTTAATACAAGTAAATTTTAAAGGAAAAAGTCTTGCACAACTAAAACCAGTATCTTCATCTGTTATATCTAAACATCTAGCCTAAATATTTCCTAAGTGGCATATCTTTCAACATCTCCTATGATCACCCTTGTTAGTTTCTCCTGTTATCTTTATTGTCATTATCATGAATGTTAAAAGTTTTCTTGGTCCCATATTCATTATTCTGGAATCACTTAATATTATGCTTGTGACATAATGCACTTTTCCATAGCAATCAACTGTGATGCCATAAAGCAAAAATGTCATGATTTTTAATAAAGAATTAATGACAGGAAAGTGAAAATTCAGGTTCCCTAACCAATGTAAGCTAAAAATAATATTAAAAACATTAATTTTTTTAGCTGAGATTTTTTTTTCCTGAGTCATTTCTGTTAAATTAAATACTGGCTGTATGTTATTCACACAGTCATTTTGGGAAAGGTGTGGCACAGCAGTGGGGGAGCAAATATGATGAAGAATTTCTGCTAAGCTGTTTGTAACTAAAAGCAAAAAATGTGACAGTAGAGATGAAGAGCTTCTATTTCTTCTTTTTTTTATTCTTATTAAGAAAAAAGTCTGTCAGAGTCAATGCTTTTGCTGGATGACACCCAGTGAAACTCTCAAAAGACCTAACTTCAGTACAGTGGCACATAAACTCTGTAATGCAACTGTTGTAAGCTACAAGTGTTTTGAGGAAATCATGCTTCCACAGGCATCTCTTTGAATGAAACAAAGATGGGCTTCCTTCATTGTGGCATAAGCCACAATGTAGCTTGCACCTTTCTCAGCAATCTTTTCTAATCTTCTGGATTACTTCAGGTTACAGAACACTGGGGATCATACACACACACTCCAACAGATCTAGCTCCTCCAGATACGTGCCTTTCTTCCTTTCAGGGTCTTGTAACCACCCACAAGGGACCTACAAGCAACCTTCTCTGTTCAAAACATTACTTAATGTTAGTAAGAGGCTAACAAAAAAATGGTCTTGTTGACTTCATAGTTTTTGCTTTTACTGTCAGTCAGTATCAATCTTTAACTACAAAATCTGTGTGTTGTGTTTTGTGTTACATGTCTGCTCAGTTGACCTTTTGGCACCATCTATTAAAGGTGCTGAAATTTTTTTCTGCTGTGGTTTCTGAAGCTAGGATAAACCAGTTTAAGTAGTTTAGCAGAATCAACATGTGTTAGTCCAAAGTCAGTGGTCCTGAATGTTTCATAGTAGCCTGAGACTTCTGCAATTGTTCTTTCCTGTCTTTGTTTCCTCATGAATCAACAGCTGATGTGATTCAAATGCACACAGTAAACAGCTTAGAAAAATAGAATAGAATACATTCTATTTAATTATTAGAAATTATTACAAATCAGGTCTCTCTCATACAGTCGTACATGTAGTCTTCTGTCACTTTCCAGGGAAACAGTGTTAGACTGAATTTTAATGGGATGTGGTTAATTTTGCTGCTTGCATTTAACTGCTTCCTAGAAAAAGCAATCCAAATGAGGAGTTGGAACTCACTTTACAAAGCTGCTGCTTCATTAGGGGATACAACTGGGTTGTTTGTGTGTATGGAGCAGCGAGGGGGAAGGAGGCAGTAGACCCAGTTGTGTATGTGGGAATTTATCCTTTTGATAATCACAGTCTCATACCAAAAATGCCAGGAGCTGTGAAGTGGAAGGAAGTAAAACTTTTCAGGAGGAAGTGCCTCTGACTTCAACCATCCCTTTTTGACCCCAGATATTTTTAACATGCATCTCTTGTCCCTACTAGTCCGTATCTGGTAACTTATTCAAAGCTTGCTTAGGGGTTTGTCACATGTGTAGAGATAATGACTGCAGTCCAAGCTGAGATGGATAGATTACAGATTTATAGATGTATACAAAGACAGGCATGATTGGTATTCTGGTTGTGGCTATTTATGCGTATAAATTCAGTTTATCTGAAACCTAAGATTTAAGTGTAAACTCAATAGGGCTTTGTCTACAGAAGGATCTTGCTGAAAAGCAGATGCTGCTTGTGACCTGAACAAAGTAACAAGTATTCATCTTTTTCTTGGCTATAATAACATAATAACTGAATACGTAATATGCTTAGGTTTCCTCAGTCCACAAAACCCCAGGATTACCTAGTTCAAGATTCCGGCATCAATTCTTTCCCAGCCCACAGTTATTTAACTGTTACCTGAAAGCTACTGAAACAGTGATCTGTTATTAGTCACAGATAATGTTGAAGTGTCCTCAAAAGGTTTTAGCCCTTTTGTATTAAACATGATATACAAACATTGCAGATCAACTCCATTTTAAAATGTAAAGCTGAGGCTTTACATACATTTGGTCTCATTCGTTTCCAAAGGGCTATAAGTCTTGTTGAGGTGACTTCCCTGACTTCAGGGAGGATGTGGAGAAAATTTAGATCCTGACTACTACTTAACATGCACCAGAGCAGTTATGTCCTTGTAGGTGGCATAAAGGATCCCACCTGTCCTTGCCCACATGGCTCCTGACCTTTCCTGCCACAAGGGTAGGTTGTATTTGTAGGTGGCCTGATCTCAAGGTGCCTTTATAGTAGATGGACCCTAAGCCAGAGGCACCTTACAGCAGCAATAGGTGTGTGTGTGCGTGTGTATGCCTTGCTATAAAGCTGAGCTGGCAAGGTGTCAGATTTTAGCCTGTTTCCTCAAGATGCTGTATACACACAACATGATCTACCAAGCTCTCAGTCCGACTTTTTGATGAGAAAAGTCAGACAGACCAGGCATGTGGCGCTGAGACAACTCTGCATGCACAAGAGGGGGCCTTTTTTTAGTATATTGAAAATATGACAGAGATGGATTTTAGAGTCAATGTTAAACAAAGTGGTGATCTCAGTTTAGTTTCTTGTGGCAAAAGCTATCAATCAGAACCAGCATATTTGTTTGTAATTCCAGAAGCGAAATGGAGACCTAAAAGGAAATCACACTTTGGGGATAAGAGTTAAATAGCATTCATTCATCAGCTTGCACTTATGCTATATGTTCTGTGGATAGTGGCTATGTACTTTTTGCATAGTCAGTCTAATGGATTTAACAAACATTAACTCAGTGTTTGAAAAATGTTGTCAAAGAATAAGGATCAAGTATTTATCCTGGCTAAGTGCCAAAGATGATAAGGTTTGAAAGGTAAATGTCATGGCGCCCTGCATCTTTGTCTTACTAAACCCCCTACTACATTGCAGTAATTTCAAAAGGAGAGGATGAAAAGCTACTGGCCATTCTGGTGGTGAAAGAAAAATAAATATTTTGAAATATTGTGCACTGAAGTTGTGCAATCTGTGTTGCACCAGTCTGTGTTCTGCTGATTTAGATGGGCTGGTTTCCCATACAGAGGCTAGTAAAGTGAGGCACATCCCATAAATGCCTCCTAAGTGCAAAAGAAATTCAGTAAAAGTAGCCAGTAACTATGTGACAATAAGGCATATTTTCACCTGGCCTCTCCTCCAGATGTTGAGATAGTAAGCCGGAAACTATTACCATTTGAGATCTACAGCCCAAAGCTGTCCTCAAGAAAGGGACAGGGAAGTAGTGCTTGTTTCCTCTTTTTAACCTGTTTTTTTAGTGAATCATACCTGTTTCTGTCACTCAGGAGAAGCCTGTTCTCTTGAAAGCCTGCCTAGGGCACTACCCATAGCAAGCATAAACTTGTATGTTAATTCTTTATCCATGTCTAAGCTATACTTGAAGAAAGTTTAAAATAAAATATCCATTGGAAAATAGCTACAGGAATTGCTGAAAGCTGCTCCTTACTTTTCTTGGCAGGATGCTCTAAATACCTGGCTGTATTTAGCTTGGTAGCTAAATACACTGGTACTGGTAGCTAGGCAGCTTCTCTGTTTTTCTCGCTGCCTTCGTGAGTCTTGAACTGCTTGCTGGTTAACAGCACAGCTTAATCCTTGGAGGTGAAGTGTGCCCCACTGGCAGCAGGCAGAAGGAGAAATTGATGGGACATGTACATTTCTCTCATATCTGATTGAGGTTGTAATCTTGCTTTCTTCATTCCTGAATGAATGCTTTATCCTTCCAGCTGTTTTATCAAAGAACTGGGGGAGAGAAATAGTGCTGTTGCATTTGGAAAGCAAGCATAACAACTGTATTCTATAGAAGCCTGAGCCTATCTGCACATTAAGAAACCTGAGAAAACATCTACCAAATTCAGCTGTCCAGGAGACATAAGCTAGTTTTTAAATTCCAGCCAAATTCATTTGATAGAGGAGGAGGAACCAGGACTTGGGTAGAAACACCAAATCCAAAAACAAGACACTTTGTTTACCTAAATTCTTTACCCAATGCCCTCCTACTCAGCTCAGTGCCAAGCCCTGCAATCTGTAGCATGCACTTAAAACTTGCTGTGCAAAAGCTGCCTATCACCTACTCAATCACCTAATTCATAAAAAAACCAAATTTCTGTATGTCACTTTATCTTGCAAAAAACTAAGATTGTTCTCTCACACTATGCAACATTGAGAACTTGTAAGGGTGAACAGTAACTTCTATCCACTGCAGGTATAATTCAGCCTGCCATGCATAAGGCATGATTATTGATCTCACTTCATTTAAGAATTCAAATAGGCAGTATAGGAACTATGTTTCACAGTGTTACATTTCCACTAAAAACTGTATAGTGTACCAGCATTTCTACGTTTCATGATTCAATAGGAAAATGTAAGTGCATATTTCAAGATAAACACCATCTCAATGCTTCTGGCACAATTTCTGATTACAGCAGTATACACATATTATAGATGTGCATCTGGTGGGTGATACTTCATTTTCCACAGCAAAGATGCCATTTTGCCTAGCTGGGCTTTGACTTCAGACGAAACACTGCATGGAGAGATAATGTAGCTGGAAAAGACAGAACCACATACATCTTTCCAGATCAGGCAGAATAGGAAAGTGCTTAAGGTGGCTAACCTCTGCAGTTCTACACAGCCTCACAGACAGTAAACTTCAGCACTTTTTAGTGATGGCATTGAATCATCTTTCTCCACTTCAGTGTGTCAAATTATGAGAGCAGCCAAAAAGTTCCACATTTGTGACAGCTCTTTGAAGCTAACTATGAACAATTAGTTACGTCTCACAAGCCAGTAAGTATTCTAGTGACTGTCATTTCTGGAAAGTGTTTTTTGTAAATACTTTGCATTCTTCTTTTTGAAGAGACAGAGTAACTCAAGATTTTGACCGTTGTTTCCTAGTTTTGACAGCTTAAGTCCTCCTTACGGAAGAAGAGTTTACTTCCCTAACGTAGGTACACCAAGTACCGTGTTTCTGCTGAGCCTGCTGTAAATCAAATGAAACTCTGTGCACTACGCAGTCTGAACTAGTAACCTTCACTGCTTAATCTTCATATGGTTCTTCACTTCTTTTTGGCACAGAGGTTATTCAGGTACAGGACTACAAGTATTTTCCTTCTTTGCGTGATGACAAATGTAAACACCTAGTATAGTCATCAGTCTTGAAATGGAAGGATATTAATTTCCAGTCTAAAGAAGCATGTGGGCTTAATGTAACAAATTTTGAAATGTATTGCAGAAGACAACCACTCTGCCCTCTTCCAGTTATCATGCTTTCTCCCTAGTGATGTCGAAACACACAAATAACATATTAGAGCTAAAACTCTTTCCTGAATACAAAGTGAGCTAGGAAGACGTGCACTACAATGGCCTGAGTGAATAGGTAGAATCTTTTTAGTATTTCACTTGTCCCAGCAATCTTGTCTGCCCTTACGCTTCTGGTAATGTATTGCATTGTACAGATGCTACATCACAGTACGATAAAAGCACCATTTATGCCAGTAAAGCTGGTGAAATGAATTATAGTAACAGAAATTAAAAAAAGACCAAACCAGCAAAACCCAAAAAAACCCCCAAACCCACAACAAAAAACACCCACAAAACCAAAAAAACAGAAAAAACAAAACTACACAAAAATCAAAAAACCAACAAAACCCAAACAAACCCCCAAACCCCACAACCAAAACAACCCCACAACCAAAACAACCCCACAACCAAACAAAAAAAACCCCACACTATAAAATTATTGAAGAGGATACTTTTTTTCAGCTTAAAACAAAGATTTTTGGCCAACGGTTTATCTGGAAAGCAGCCCACTCCTCTGCCCTTCTGCAACATCTCTTTCATGCACAGCGCTTTTTCTCTAAATGGTTTAAAATGAAAGTAACAGAAAAAAGACTTCAGATTTTCTAGAGAGTTAGAGACAAAAATAAAATCTTACCACTGTACTAAGCAGTGAGTTAGCCAGAATGCCTCTCTTTTAGCAAGCCAGTCATGTTCATACATTACAAAAATCTTCAAACTTAAAGTGTTTGTCAAAACATTTTTACTGGTTACATCTGCTTGAGTTGAAGAAAAATAACATAAAATTCTATGAGCCTAAGTAGAAAAAAGGGCCATTTCTAAAATAACAACATTGAGTATCTGACTTGTGTTTGGATGTAAATAAGTTTGACTCGGAAGCCCTTGCCTGGAAAACTGTTATTACTGCAAGAAAGAGAGTAGAAACTGGCAAGATTTGGGTGATAATTCTGTGTTTCTGTGGATGCAACTGTAGGACATATTTGGAAGAGACAGACAATTTAGCACTGTATGTTTCTCAAAATATGAATGGCAACTTACTGAAAGTGGTAAAATTTTATTTTCTTTCTTTGTTTGTACTTGCTGCATGCAAAGTAGAGGGAAGGTGCTGCCACTGGTTAGAAATGCTGTTTTGGAAATCAGTGTTTTCTGATCTGCATGCCCTAGAGAAATCCTACTTGTTTAAAAAACAAACTCTGCCACAAAATAGGTAAACCTCTATCTCTGAATTCACTGCTGTTCATTTTAACCAGGTTGGATGTGCAATTGCCTTTCACTTGAGGAGGAGTTTGCCATAAGTACCAGGTGCTAAGATCTTCCTATGCTAAAATGGCACTTTAAAACTGAGATGTTGCTATGCAATTTGCAGTATGAAATAACATGACAACTGTGAGCCTTCACTTTTTGTTTTCTCTCAGTCTTTAGCAGTGTTAAAAGTTAGTAGCGTTAAAAATACTGCTTTGATACCACTGCAGCTCCCTGCCTTTAGCTGAGGGCAGCTTTGGGGGTTAGGCTGGGATTTAAAGTGTTACGCGCTGCGTGTTACCACTTAGATCTGCCTCTAGGGGGCCCTGAGGTTGTGAAGTGATAACAGGAATTGCTTTTGGTCTTGCAAAGCAGCCTGCTGAAATGAGAAGCTGCATGGCATAGGACTGATTCTGCGATGTTTGGCTTTTATACCTTGGTTTTGGCTCTCAGCCCTTCCATGACACAAGCAGACACAGGTATCAAGATATCCAGTTCTTTCTTTTCCGGGTCATACAAAAGTTAACTTTGTGGTTCACTGTAATTTTGCCCGAGTTTGATTAGCCACCAGAAGTAATAGATTAAAAATAGATATTGCCAGGAAGTAAATGCTGTGACATCTACTTGAGAAGAGTTGATACTTAAAACACCTGAGTGGGCTATGGACAGTCTACATGGAGTGATAACCTGATGCCCAGAAGAACCCAAAAAGGCAACAACAAGGAAATGGTCAATATATATGGGAATTTCAGAAGATTCTTCTTATTTGTTTTAATCTTCCCCTTCTTCTTCCTTTTTCTGTCTCTTTTCTCTTGCTGTGTTTCCTTTTCCTGTGCTATATCCAGTTACTTTCTCAGTACAAATGCAAAACCAGATGATTTCTAATCATAATGTATTGAAATTCCCTAAAGTAATGCATATGCGCATGTAAGATTTCTGTTATATACACAGAATATGACATCCATTTGACTTCCTACCATGGAAACAATACCAAAATAGACTGGTTTAGACATGAGTAAGGCAGATACCAGAGACCCAGTCTGAAACATGGTCTACAGACACTGTCTCTGCAAATTTGTACCAAGATGTCCTGAAGAGATCTAGCTTTCATAGGTACAACATAGCAGATAACCTTCAAATCTCCTTTCAGTTTATGAGGAGAGCCCCACCTAATCCTTCAACTCTTTTTTGAGGGTATCAGAACTGACTGGTTCTCTCACTGCCATCTTTACAACACCGAGACATACGCAGAACCCAGCAAAAAAAAAAAAAAAAGTTTGCAAATTTTGTAGGGATTTATGGCATATATGCATGCATTAATGTCATTGTACATATTATATGCAGCATACTTATGATTCTAGTTTGTATCCTTTTCCTAAAGAGCTTAATATTTCACGAAATTTTAACTGCCCACTCTTTCCAGTGACCCTGCTAGCATCTCTTCGATGTGTCTAACACATTCCATGCAAATAGAGCCATGGTGGTCCTCAGGTGCAATTGTGATATCAAGGCTCTTGCAGCAGCTGAGAGAAGTTCTCAGTTCACAGGTCCAGGTATGTGCCCTGGCTCTGTCCCAGATGTATGCTGGGGAGAGATCACTCTGTACACCCTGGTTTCTTCATGCCCCAGAAACCTGTCATGGTTTCTGCTGGAAGGAATCCTGAGCACCTGGTCCTCAAAGAGGCTGAAGTGCAATCATCCAAGTTCACAGACCAGATAGTTGGAGAACAGAGACCCTTTGCCTAGCACTCAGCTTAGCCAGCCAAAGAAAGGCATGCTCGTTTTCAGATGGTTGACTGCCTTCCAGACTTCTCCTGCACTTAGGCACTGTAACCTTTCATTTTTAATTTTATTTCTTTTTAAAGCTTCCTTAGCGGACTTGGGTTCTGTGGCAAAGTCAGTCAAAGTTTGTCCAAGACTTGTATTTTCAAGTTGTATTATTTATTCATGTGCTATGGCATTGCATACTTAAAAATCTCTGGTCTAATACATACATTTTACAGTATTCAGAACTGATTGTTGCCCCAAAATATATGTTAATATTTAAATGTACATATTCTTCATAAAACAAAAAGAAAGACAAACTAAAAACTTAGTGCACATTCAGATCTTTTGATTATATTTATGGGTTTTAAATATCACATTTGCTCATTTACATAGTCAAAACAGTTTCGCAAATCAAAATTAAATAATTATTTCAAGTTAGAAAAATGGTAATTACGTATATTTTAATGTATTTACCAATCTACAGATCCAGATAAATACTCTGACTGTTAAAATAAACAAAACCAGGACAGTCACAGAAAAAATTATTTTTCACTCACAGTGAACTACTGCAATAAGAAATCAATTAATTTAAAAAACAGTGTTAGCATTATTTAACACAAAATTTTTTAACACTCAGAAATTAATTCAGCAACACAAACACTCAAAGCAATTATTTTGTAGATAAAAACACTTCTTTTGCATCAAAAATGTTTTGGTTTGGTTTATTATTTTTTCTTACAGACATGCATTCATATTTCTATAAGCCTTCAGAAGTTTATGTTATTATGAATGACAAAGTCCATCACAGCAGACTGTGTATGCATCTCATTTCCTCATACCTGCAGGGAGACTTGTCACAGGGGACAGAGGTGCAGGATCCCAGCTGGCCAGCCTGAGTTCCTCCTGGAATCATCCCATGGTACCAGCCTCTTGCATACAGTCAGTGAAGGGTAGATCCTCACCATTCCTACCAACCTTCTGGTCACCAATAAACTTTCAGACCTCAGTTTTCTACACGCTTGAAAAGTTAAAGGATTATTTGACATTATGTATCTTACTGTAAATTTGTATTCATTTAATGAATTATGCTTAAGTTATGCAGCACTATAGCATATTTGCATTAACTGTGCTACATAAAATATAATGGTGGGTTAATAGAAGGATAATTTCCCTGTGGAACATAATTATGGCTTTGACCCTCCTGAAGTCAGAATAAAATGTTGCAGGGACAAGAGAACTTATTATTGTTAACTCCCTAAATTCTACTGTAACAGCTGAACTGAGAAATCGCGTTGGGTGTGCTTTGGGTAAATTTTTCATTCAACAAATTATCATGACATGGAGTTGAGAGATGTGTACATATTATGCTTTCCAAGACTTCTTTAGCTTTTATGTCATTGACAATATAAATTCCTTTTTTTACTGGATCAAGCATTTAATAGTTTGATTTGTCTGGAATCTCATTTTAGAAGCCATTACTAAATCCATCAGGACCTAGAGCTGCGTTAGAGTGATTTAATATCCTTATAAAGTTCCCCTATATTTGCCAGCAGTTCTAATTATCACATTAAATGCCCTGCAATGACAGAAAAAATGTAACACATCAAAATTATTATAAATAGTTTTGAAAACTTGAAAACATTCTTTCTGAAAGAAGAAAATGTAGCTGTTTAAAGAGCTTTTTAAACTGCTGTTTAAGAAGTCATAGAACCTCTTATTGCTCAGCTGTTGATTGCCTTATTGGAAATAATTGTTCATTTTAAATGGACGGCTAAGACAGCTTGCTCACCTATCATCTCATGAGTTTACCTCAGAATTTTTTGTCTTGTATACCTACAATATTAAAAGGGCCTAAAAATCGCTAGATTTGCTGAGTAATTTTGGTCAGAACCAGGGTTTCCTGGTAACTATACACAATCAGACGTATTATTATAGCATTAAAAAGACGCATATTACAGGTTACATGTCAAGTGCTCGTTGAGAGGGAATCTTTTTTATGTTTCTTTATGTTCCCAAGCCTCCAGCCTGACATGCCTCATGAACCCCAGTCCTTACAGTGAAGATAGAATGATTAATTTTTTGCCTGGTGTTTTCTGTGACATCCATTGCTGAAATTCAAGAGTGTTTTGTAAACGAATTATTTTCTTATTGCAACAGTTCTGCTGGTGAAATAGATTTTATCTTTACGCAGGGTGAACAGGAGTTTGAACTGCCAGAGGCATGCTGACTGGATGAGCTTGGCTGAAGGTGCAACAGCCCCATCTTTCAAAGCGCTTGGTGAGGCTTGTTTAAAATTTCCAGTGGATTTCTCCCATTCAATTTCTTTTTAACAGTTTTGATTGAGATAAAAGCTTGTCTTTGAGAAATAAATAAAAAAGAAAGAATAGCCTTACATTTCTCCATGACATTCTGATTGAATTTTCAATTTTGCGATTTTGGTTCTGGCTGTCTTTATACTGATTTTGAAACACCTTCATGTAGTAAAGCACAATGTTAAAGCAAAATGCAGATTTTTATTAAGTGACACAAAGCAGTAAAGGAAGACAAAGTAAAATGTGTTTGTATTTTAATTACTGCATGGCAATTTCTGTTCTTTTTACCCAGTAATCCCCTCAGTGTTTCATAGTTCATTGGATGGGGCTGTTGGAAAAGGCTGGCTGTTGAACATACACTTAAAGACCACCATAAAGAACACATACACTGCCAGAGGCAAGCTAATGTTATCAGGGAAGCCTCAACTCAGGTGTTTCTGACATTTGTGGCGGTTTGCTCACTGCTGTCCATTACAGCCCGTGCTGTGGAAAACCAACCCAATCTGCCTGGCCCAAACTTCTTCCCTTCTCAATCCCCTTCCAGCAGCTTCTTGCTGAGGCAGTGCGCCCTTGCCAGGCCCCACGGCGCAGTCCTGGCCCCTCTGAACCCACACATCTCTCAGCACCATGCGTGAGGGCTGCCGGTGGTGGCAGTGGGTGGGCCACGTGGGAGCCGGTAACGGTTGCCCTGGAACAGACACGGGCAGTTCCAGATCCTTGCAGCCAGCTTCAGGACACACAGCAAGGTGATGCCGACCCTGTGGTCCACACTGCTGCGAACTCTGGGGAAGGACAGGGCAGCAAACGCTGCACGGGCAGAGGAAGAGGGGGGAAGAAACAGAGTGAGGAACAGCAGAGGGGACAACGAGGAAAGAGGAGGAGGAAAGGTATGTTAATATTTGCTTCTGTCCTCTCCTTTTGTTTCCCAGTTCCCGAATCAGTAATTAACTAATTTACATTAATTGGCAACAAAGTAAGTTAAATTACCTCAAGTCGGGTCTATTTTGCCCATGACAGCAATTGGCAAGCAATGTCCCTGCCTTCATATTGACCCACGACGTTGCTGTTTCCGCCCTGCCCCACTGCAGGGAGGGAGAGTGCCTTTTGGGGGCGTCAGTGCGAGCCGCGGCCAGCCCACCACAGGCACAAGCTTGTGCTTTTTCTGGGGATAACCTCTGGTGGGGAAGAAATGCACTTCTCACAGAAGGGATTCACCACGGCTGTTGGGTCTCAACCCGGTCATAAGGTTTTAACCTTGGCTGTTTGACAAAAGCATGAACAGCGAGTGTGAGATTTTGGGATCACCTGCAGTTGGCAGGGCAGGTTATGCCCAAGGGGGTCTGCCACGCTTCCATGTGCTTGCTCTAATCCATCTTAAACTCTTCTCCTTCCTGTCTCTGGTGTCTAATCTCCAATCTTCCTGTGGCGCAGTGGCTTTCACTTCCCACCAGTTCGGATCTTCATGCCCTTTGCTGCACGGATTCAGCAGCAAAGGCAATGAAAGCACAGGAAAACCAACACACAACAATATCCAGCATTTTGAAAAGCAGTGCCATTAAAAGCCTCTCTCAGGCTTTGTGACTCTCTTACATGTGGGTGAATATCAGGCTCATTTCAGACAAAATTTGAGTGATTTATCCGTTAATGCAAGATAAATCTAGAAGGATGTTTTTACTGGTCCCATGCAAACTAAGATAGGCCTATGATCAAATTAGGTATGATTCTTATGAGGATGGTAAAATCATCCCTGACAGCAGGGTGATCCTCACACCAAATTTTTGTTCCGTTTCTAAATTACAAAAGCATGGGAATGGTTTCTACTTTGTACTGAATGGCTAGGAGAATTTCATAGTGATTTTATAGTGATTAGATAGTATATTTCCCCAGAATGGTTGAATTGTTTTGGTTTCCTCTGAAATGGCTGGATTGTTTTGGTTGGAAATTCCACAAATGACAAAACAAACAAACAAAAGAAACCACTCAAAGTAAAATAGCCACAACAATAACAGAAAAAAAAAAAAAAAAAGAAAAAAAGAAAAAATGGTGGATCACAACCTCAAAGAAATTCATAAAAAACTTCATTTTGGATGAGTGCAATTTTGATGACTATAAGCAGTGTAAGATGGACTGTTGCGCTACTGAAAGTGTTGGATGACACTGCCGCAACATTTCAGACTGGTACAAAAAGTGGATCATTCTTTCAATGCATGTCCCTGATTTTGACATACTTCTTCAATTGTTTATGTTGGCAAAGTCTAGGCTAGGCCAGTAATTCGTACAAGCAGCTTTTCTATTAATACGTATGATTGTATTTTTCAGTCTGAATACTTTTACCGTATCTCTAAAGTCTGGGAATCAGTGCATCCCATATCAGACTCATCAGTTAGAAAAGAGAAAAGCTATCACTGAAGAAGCATAATCTCTTTACATTTAATAAATGAAGTCAAGTTTGCTAAAGCAAAGTTTATTATGTTCTTGCCATAAACAGCCTAGAAAGATGAAATGTCACATATGAAAAGACAATTTGGAGCACAAACCCCCCACATTATTTAAAGAAAGCTGCTTGGAAAAGAAAATAACATTGAGAAGGTGCAAATTTGGTCAGTGCTGTTGACATCAAAAGTGCTGAATTATAAATCAGCTGCAGAAAATTGTATTTATACATTAGAATGTTGCTTACTTTATTATCAAAATACATCATTATTATTGTTGATGTTGTTGTTGATTATTCTTTTGAAGCTGTTACTCATTTTTGCTTGGAAGAAAAACTTGTTTCCTTAATACACTTTACAGTTTGGATGGTTTTCCAGAGTCCAGCATGATTTTCTTGACTAGGAAGCCATCTGGCACTTGCCCTTAACCTTTTCCACAATTCATATTGGCCAGATGAGCAACAATATCTAATACTTTCACAGCTAGCTGCCTCAAATTGTAAAATTAACCTGGTTTCAGATTTGTAAGTGGCCTTTAAGGATCCTTTATACATATTTAGGAATCTGACTTTACTTTCTTAAGTGTTGACCATTACTTCCAATCTGGAACATAAAAATAAAATGTTTTCATTTTGAATATGAAATGTTTGGATAAACTCAAGAGTTTCCTACATCACTATTAAGTGGAGTTTTTCTTTCAAACTAACAGTTATTAATATAAATAGCACTGAAATTTTGGCATTAAGGGAGTCTAGAATATGGATTTTTCTACTTCATCTCCCAAAACACTACTGAAAAATACTTATTTTTAGATCTAACTGTCCTAGTATGAAACTGCCAATCAGACAAATACAACATGGAATACAACAAGGAAATATTTTCAGCAAAGGATACCAGTGGTCACAGAATAGTACTGTTAATTAGTCTATCAAGCTACAAATGAAATAAAGGCCAAATTTTGACATAGAATCCACTGCATTTGTACTTATGGGCAAAGATATGTAAGGTCTGGAGACCAAGCATCCCTCTTGACAAGAACAAGCTTCCAGTGAAGTGGAAACCTTCCTCTCATTTAAGTGCTTATAATGAATTTCCTCCCTATTCAGTCTGCCCCTGGAAATACAGAACTCAGTTTTGATACGTAGTAGGACACAAATATAGTCAATGAAAAATAAGAATAATAGAATAAAGAAAACTCAATCCCTAAATCCTACTTTGAAAATGGGAAGTAGTCCACAAAAGATATCACTTTTGCTATTAAAATCTTACCACAAGAAAAGTAAAGCAATACTTTGGGAGGAGGGGAACCAAACCAAACCAACCAACCAAAAAACACAAAAAAAAGCAAAGCAAAAAAAAAAAAAGCACAACAAAAAACCAAGAAAGCAAAAAACAAACCCAAAACTGTTTCCTAATTCTGGTAGACAGAGCAAGAAAAAATAAGCTTTCAAATATTTCACTTTACGTACAAGGTATATACACTAAAAATTGAACGCATCTTTTTAAGCATGTAATGTCTTCCCAACTTTAGTCATGACATTTTGAGTCTGGGAGAAGGTTACCCTAGTTATTATTGGGAGAAAGCTCAGAACAGAGGAAAACTCAGACTATTAGTCCTATTTACATGTACAGTGGAGACTTAGCTTTTACTCTTTCTGTGGGCAAGTATGTCTGCACAAACAAAACTGTAGTATGTACATACTGTGGCACCATTTTTAGGGCTCCCACACAATAGTTGGTTTCTCAGAGAAAATCACAACTTTTCCTCAAACCCTGTGCCTGCTGTATTTAGGAACTGTTAAGGCCTGGAATGAGGGCAGGCAGAGCTTACAGAAACCTTGTGGGCTGCATCAAATTTGTTTCTGCCTCAGTTGTTGCCATGGAGCTTTGGAGAGTTTGATAATTCAGGGCACTGGACTGCATATTCACTCCCCATTTTTAAGTTGCTTTTCAAAGAGGCTCTGGCTAGCATTTCCTAGGAGGATTCTCTCCATGAACTTTGCAGCCCATACTAACACTGTCCACTAGGGCCTTAATATATAAGGAAAGGATGTTGTGTAGACAGTTGATGGCACCTAAACTCATCCAGGGAAGTTCAGTACCCCTGGAGCCTGGAACCCCTAGCATCTCTCAGGGCACAGATATAATTTAGGTTTACTTTCTCTCTGTTGAGCTGAAGGTTAAAACGTGGTTTGGGAATGCTAAAAATAGTGACCAGAATACACCACAGGATGCAGCCATGCAGGCTTAGGCTGTATTTAGCAGTCCATGGCTGACTACGCCTCCCACCTAGACCATGAGACTGGCTACACAGCCACAGTGCAGGAAGGGTCTGAGCTCCTCTCTTCTCCCTGCTCTATCTGCAGCTGGAGCTTTGATTATCTTCAGTTTCCATACTGAGTTTGGATCATCTCTTCCTATCTATCTGCTCTTTGGAAGAGCTTATGATTTTACCATGATACTGCATGGTAAAAATGAGAAAGCATCTCCTACTTCTCTGGTTACAGCACTGTGAAGGAACAGTGCTAAACATTGTTAAAATGTGTTGTGAGAAGCAACAGTTTTTCTATAATTTTTGGGGAGCCATAACATTGACTTTGAACTTTTTATAAAACACAGACCTCACAATGCAGAATGTGAATTTGGAAACAGAGCTCAGAATGAGCAACTTTTCAGTTATATGCCAGTTGGTAACAGGAGTGTGCCAAGATCACACTGCTTCTCCCTGCTGCCAATGCATTACTGTATGCTGCTGATACACAGATGTTGTGAAGGTGAGGGAGAACTTGTGAAAGGCTCTTTGCTCAAGGGCTATAAGTCAAGAAACCTAGCACGTCTGTCAGCAGACTTGTGCAAAAACTCTGCATTGTGCTGGAAGTACACTTCTGTGTCTGAAGTCAAATTAAGAAGATATCACTTCTACTTGCCCCTGCCAGCACTCAGCCTTACAACCTCTCTTAAATCAGCCTAAAACTGAGTATAAAACTACAGCAATACCTTTAGGGAGACCTGAAAAGGGGATCAGTGGGTTATGCTTCTCCCTCTTCCTGCAAAACCTCCTGATGCTCTGATATATAAAGGCCTGAAGAGTGTTGGGTAGAATTCTTGTTTTTTATCCTGAAGGTATCAGAAATGTAAATATAAAAGTGTAAACATTTGCCAGAGGTTTTATCTAACAGTGATTTTCTGCAGGTCTCCTGACAGTGATTTGTGCAGTGTTCATGCAGATCCTCAAGTGTCAGTAATCAGGAAAAGTATCTTTAGCAATTATGCTGTTTAGCCCTGATCACATCATCTCTACCTGACAAGATCATGGCACTACTTGGACCTGATAAAAGCACCTGCAGCAGGTGGAGGCCTATGCTAGCTGTATTTCTTACATCTCGTAACATAATCAATAAATGGTATGTTTTATTTTTCTCAGGTTTATTACATGTTCAACTGACTTGAACAGGACATTTCCGTGAAAGCATATACCTGCTATTGCTAGGATTTATAATGTAACACCACCAGCCTGTTAATGCCTTTTGCGTTGTTCTGAAGCTCATCAGCATGTTCAAATGCCCTTGCTTCATGCTCTGCAAATGAATGCTTCACATTCATTGTCAAAAAAGCTTTTTAATGGTGAGTCTCAGAATTTGTTCTCTTGGGAAGAAATGAAGTGGCTTCTGCTTACTGTGACGTGGGAAATTCATCCTGTCCTAAGGTCTAAGGAGACCCTCAGAGGTAAGAAAGGACCTTCAAACCATGCTGTATGTTTGGAGGTATATGCCCAGCCTAGAGATGGGAGTTGCCCCAATGCATTTTTTTACTCACATCCAACACTGCAGTTGGCATTATTGGGTATTCCTGCCACTAACACCAATGGGTTGTACCCCACCAAAGAAAAGCTTTTGAATTCCTGATCTTGGACATTGCTCAAGAGCAAATATGTAAAGATAATGCACATCAGGTAAAAATTAAAGGTGGTCTTCAGGGTACGGTAATATCTATTTTCAGTAAGTCCAGGTTCCCAAAAGTCTTGATTCCAAAGTTTGCTGCTAGAGCTGAGAGAAGCACTCAGAAGTACAAGCTCCTGTTTGCCCATATTCTGCTAGTACTTCAGGTAGACAGCTTTTTTTTCCCAGAGGTAAGGCAGAAATACATGTGAATGGACCTCTTCTTTCAGAGGAGAGTGTGCTAATGAAACATTTATATACCACCACTGCAGAAGTCTGGAATTAAAAATTGAAAGACCTATTCATACTGCAATTTACATTCAGGATTGGCACTAATTGGCAATGACGTTGGCAGTCTCAACAGGGAGGGCAAGAACTGGGTAAGCATGGAGACTTATTCATCCAATGAAGTGGTTCTTGCAGGTCAGGCTTAATGCACATTTACTATGCAGAAAAGGAAGCAGAGCGCTGTTGTTGCCAGTAGTGTAACTGCATTATTTGGAGAGCCTTGTCTTTGCTGGGGCTGTCAGTCTTGTCTAGGGATTTTCGCCGGTGCTAACCCCACTATCAGGGTATTTTGAAAACTACTTCTTGCAGATGTTCACTTGTGCCTAAATATGCAGAATCAAAGAGGAACAGAGTATTCTAAGCAACATAAAAAAGAATTTCATGGAACACTGCCTAGTTCAAAAAGGCAATGATTTGAAGACAACTGATGTCATAATGCAGTTTTAATGCATAAAACTGATCCAGTAGCTATTACAAACACCTACTTTTTACATTTGACCCATTAAAAGCTATAGCATGGGATAGATGTTTGCCCTGCTCAAATCATTGTTCTACCTCTTTTGAGTCTTATTTTGTTTTGAGTCTAATCATTATCTTAGTGTCTTTTCATGCTGCTTATTGTATAGCTAGGATTTACTGCCCATCTTTCTATACTTCATAATTTTTTTCCAGTGTTTACCTTATACCTGGTGACCTCGTGCCAAACTAGTCAAGGAATCTGTTAGTCAGTCATTCTTCCAGTCATTCAAGACCACACAGAATGTAAGCATTTCCTAAGCATCAACAACCAGGAGTACTATTAAGGAGTTTTAAGATGCATTTTATTTCTTTTCTGCATTTTGTTTACAGTTAACTATGCCATGAGAGCACAGAGTAGTGCACATAGTGAACAACTGTACCAAACTGTATGACTGTTTTCCTTAATTACGTATCCTGTGAAGACTGTGTTTTAATTTCAATTTGTTCAGTGAAGACCATGACTTGTGGAGAGGAGGTGTGATCCTGCTGGAAGGAAGGGGATAATATGGACATTTCCTTTCCTGAGGTGCAGAGGAAAGAGCAGGAAGGGGGTAAGAGTAGCCACCTGTGGCTGTGCAGCACAGAGTGGGTGACTGCTGTGTGTCCTAGGGGCAGGCAGGAAGGGGAAAGTTGAGCAGGTCAGAGAACAGCTGCTTGTAAATGTACAGGTAAAAAATGGGCAAATGTTCCCAAAGCTGAGCCTGGCTGCTGCTGTAGCTGAGGTTGGACCACTCTGAGCTACACTGCTTTCCACCAAATGAATCTAATGGCTGACAAGAGGTGCCCAAAGCTTATTAAAAATGGACATCTTAAAAAATGTTTTCAAAATGCGCTACTCAAGTCATGCCAGATATTCATTGTTTTGCCATGAAGTACATCACCAATTGATGATGGTCAAGTACAAGCAACAGTGCTTTTCCCAAGACAGAAAATGACATTAACTTCTGTCTTTGTGGCTTTTAGCTTTAGCACCCTTTTAGCAACTATAGGCAGCATAGCACCTCTCTTCTGTTTGTGTAAGACAATGTTGGCAGAGCACATGGTCTGTCATAGTTTAAAGGCCAGAGCAGAACAATACTGTCACTTGTCTGTAACTCCGCGGTGATATAATAAAACTTGAGTGCCTTCTAATATTTCAATTTATGGCGTAAATTAGAGCAGTTCAGTGACTATCCTAATATATGCCTTGGTGCCCCCAGATTACAGGGGTTGTTCTGGCAGTTGATAATAACTGAAGTGTAGAAGCACTTTGGCTAAGCTCTTATTTTTTCCCAGTCTCATCTCAGGCAGTAGGAGAAAGAGAAGGAAGTGACGAAGATCTGCAGTGTTGCTTTTCACCACCTGGCAATTTTCCTACACATTGCAAATCCCCAGGTAGAAGATTAAGCCAGTTGTGACACGACACTAAACCAGAAGCAGAATCCCACTGGAGGAGGTTTGGCTTCAAAATCTGAGGGCTCCGGAATTATGAGTAAATCCAGATTTTGGAGATACAGGAGTTTGCATGCAGAACCTAGAATACTGAGGAGGAACTTTTTTCTCTGATTAGTTAAAATTACTATAGTTAGGTTTGGAGTAGTGTATGTGTATAATTCACTTAGCTAAAATTAGTTCTTGCATTTCTGCATATACCTCATGTTTCTTTATCATTAAATATTGGTATAGGCAAGTTTCTGGTCAAATTCTGTACCTACAGGTATTAAAATGCTCTTCCCCAATAAATTAGCTTCTAGGCACTTTAAGGGCCTGATCTAAGTACTGACAAGAAACCACAGAAAACTATCACCATTGTTATAAAGTAATAGCCAGCTTTAATACCTTGTTCAAAGCAGAGAAAGACTGAGATTTGGATAATTTTATATAGTTATTTTTTTCTTCCACTATTAATCTGATAATCCGGATAGTTACTGTAACATTAAAAAAAAAAGAAAAAAAGTTTTTTTTTCATTTACCACCTGGGAATACTAGATAAACTCATCAAATTACAAATCTGAAATAGGGGAGACTTGCATTTTGTTTCCTATTTCCATTATCTAAGTACTATGCTAATTAGAGCACATCAATAACTGGTCTGTGCTCACATTTCCTATGAAATAGGGATGTAGTGATGCTGTGGGACTTTATTCATTACCAAAGCACTTAATCTGTTCTGATTCCACAATTGGATTAGCCCAGGGAACCCTGGGCTGTACAGGCATAAGTAAATAAGGCTGTGGTGTATACAGGCGTGTGTGTATATATATATTCATATGTAATAGTAGTATATTAGATTAGGATCCATGTTATGACATCTAAAAACAAAAGTATTTTCAAGACAGTATTTTAAAAGAGTATTTTAAAAATTGACACAGCCACTATATTTAAAAGCCATTTAGGTCCTTAAAGATCTAGGAGCTGTCTAGAAAGATTTGTATAAGCTTTCAGGCGCCTCACTTCTGTGATCTGCCTCGGTTTCAGTGGCTCGGAAAGCCTGGTCATAAATCCCAATGTCAATGCTGTTTTCAAAGTCAGACACCTAAAGGGGCTTAGTTTGCTTCAAAACCGTAACTAGGTGCACACAGCCTTTACCAAAGATGGGAAGCTGGCAAAGCCGCTGCGATAAACCTCTGATTGATAGTTCGTTTTTAGAGGAATAGCAGGTCGTAGAAAACTGTTGTCATGAGGAATACCTGCCTGCGCTTAGTCCTGTGGCAGCTCCTGGAGAGGAAAGGCTCGCCAGTCCCCCGGATCGCCCGGCCCCAGGCTCTGGCAGACCCCGCTGCCGTCTCCGCACCGCGGGCTGTCGCTGGCCCCCTCCCTCGACCGAGGCAGGCGGCGCGACCCGGGGGACCGCCAGCTCCGGGGAGTCGTGGTTTCGCGCCTACGTCCTGCCGCCCTTCGCAGAGAAGGGCAGCGAGAAAGGTCCCTGTCCCTCGCCCCTTCCCCTCGCCCGCAGGCAGACCCAGCCCGCTGCTGCCCTCGCCACCCTATAAACCGCTCCGCCATCAAAGCCGCCTGATCCTCACAGTGGCTCCTTCTCTTCCCCTCCCCGCTTCGCTCCGCTACCTGCCGCCCTCTCGCAGCTCTCCGCCCTGCTCCGCCTCCCGCACCACTGGCTCCGCCCGGCCCGGCCCCACGCCGCCCGCTGGAGCCGCCCGTCGCCGGGGAGCGCGGTGGCCGGCCCGGCTTCGGCAGCCCTGCTGCCGCCACGCCGTTGCGCTCTGCGGGGCGGGGAGGCCGCGGCTGTCGACTGTGGGGCATGCGAGCGGCGCGGCTGTGAGCCTCCGGCCATGGCGGAGAAAGTTTCGTCGGCTCCGGAGCGACCGCGGGGCTCCGGACACGTCGGCTCCTCGTGCTCCGGCTCCTCCTCCGGCTCGGAAACTCTCTCCGAGGAGGGAGAGCTCGGCACCTGCGGGGCGGCGGCGACGGGGCGGCTAAGACGGCTCCCGGGCGAGGAGCGGGCGAGCACCGCCGGGCGGGCGGAGGAGGACGCCTCGCTAGAGGAGCGGGATGAAGAGGTGCGCGGGGCCTGGGGGCAACGGCTTTCGCTTCCGTTGGCCACAGACGGGAGCAGTCTGATTTCTGCTCCCCTGGCTCTCGCCCGTTCTGGCTGCCGGTAGTGAGGGCTGGGGGTTTTGCAGAGAAGGGGAGTATTTTTCTTTTAAGGATCCTTTCTTTTTTGGCGTGTCACCTTTGGATACCGTTGCTGTAAAGCAAATTCTTCAGTGTCAGACAGAAGTGATGGACAAGCCCCTAAACTACACTAATCCTCTTGTGAGAGCTAATGGCAGGGTGTGGATTATGGAGGATCTCTGTGGGTGATAGATCTGTAGCGTGATACGCGGATAACGCGTGTTGTTTGCTCCCTGCCCATCCTGATCTAGCTGCAGTATTTCTAACGGCGCTCTTAAGCCCAAAACAACTCCCCCACTATGTTTTTGTAAAGTGACCCTTTTGTATGTGAGACTCTTGTTTTTCTTGCCAGGAACCCCAAACCAAGCATATTGTTCTGCCTGACTCCTGCTTTACTTTGTCTCTGTACATAATCTCCTGTATGCCTTACAGGAGTGGCTGATGCACCTTTTGTTGTGGTTAACTTTTAATTTGCTCTTAGCTGGTGTTTCTTTATTCTGTACCTTTAAGCAGCCGGATGCGCAAAGTTTTCTTGGGGGGAAACCCTCTCATTTTTAAAGGAATATCTTTGAAGTGCTGACTGAAGTTATTTGCAATTAGCTAAGCTATGGTTGCCAGTAATGTTTTCCTGTACAGTAGTGGCTGTTTAAAGCTCCTGCTTTACCCTTCATTCCCTGATGCCTCCGCTACTAAACTGATAGAACAGTAGGACAGCAATGTGAATTTGACCTGATAAGACTTTGTTCCTTTATTTGTTAATTTAAATACTCAAACTTGGGCCAGATTCCTCCTCTGTTTCAATTGCATGAGCTCACAAAGGCTGGAATGTTTTTGCAGGAAAGTGCGTTTATGATAGTAGTGGGAAGAATATGGATACATCTGAATTATTTAGTTATTTTTAATTGAGATGTAAGCTTGCTTTATTCACTGGACTGAGTCGGAGCTCTGTAGCTGTTGTTAGCATGGTGCTCACAGATATGTAATTGATATATAATGCTTCTCAGCAGGTCTTGTATGTGTGGGCTGGGGTCTGTGCTTACCACAACTATGTGGTGTCTAGTTGGTTTGGTGCTCAGTTGGTAAGCCTGAAAAATACCATCTAGAAATACACAAAGGCTGTCTGTTCAGGTAGCTGAACTCAGAGCTGCTGGCAAACCAGTGAAGTTCTGGTTAAGGCTAGTTAGTTCTGTGTGTGTTTTACAGATGCATTATAGGTACTTTTTGAGTTGAAAATACATGGAAGCCCAAAAATAAGCCAATATTGAATTCATTCGAGTTTGGAAATTCTACATGGGTAGTCTGATACCTCACCTCCAGTTAGTAACAGTAGGAGATACCAGAATAAACTCATTTTAATGTAATGGGAAGGGTTGCTTAGAATATGCAGCCTTCTTCCCTTCTCTTTATTCCCTTCTCTTTATTCCCTTCTGCTAGATTCCTTCATTATCTGAAACTAGTCTTTTTTTTGTCTGCGTTTTTTGTGCTTTGGTTTTGCCCATCCTTCCATTTTGGGGCAGTGAGTGCTTGCAGCTGAATTCTTGCCTACATGCAGAGCCACCTGACAAATGCACCTGTATCATCATTTTATTTTATTTTTTATGCAAGGACACCATAATGCATTACAGTGCAGAAATAAATGAGTGCATGTTAATTTGAAACTGAGAGAGCATCTGTGTTACTTGCAAATTGAAACCCTTAAAGGTAGTGAAAAAAAAATTTAGACTAAGGTCCAGGATTAGTGTACAGATGATTTCAAGCTTTCTTGATGTGCTGCCTGCCAGAAGAGTCACATGGAGAGGAGAGCTTGAAGATACCATTTTCACATTAGCATCTTATCCTATCTTACTAGTGTCAAATAATGGAAATTACTATGTTCTCTGTTATGTTTCATTTACAAGTTCTTTTGGGTTTATGGATACTTAGTACATGATCGTGTTCTTCCAGGTTTCAGTTTTTCTCTTGTCCTGTCCTTGTTCCTGTTGCCAACATAGCAGAATTGAATCTGTTGTCACAGCTGTTCAGTATCCTTTAGGCAGCAGTGAAACAGATTGTTCTGATACCTCTCTTGATGCTACTTTAGCTGTCAGTAAATTCTTCAAAGCCATGACATAAAAAATATTTTCAAACTGCATTTATAAATGAGTAATTAGAAAACAAGCATATTTTCGTATATGTGTTACTTACTTCATGTGGTATTCCAGTAGAACTGTTTATTCTCCTATGGCACTGTATACAACATACTTGACAACTCTGATCTTGTCTCCTCCTAGACCTCTTCTTCAGACTAAACAACCCCAGTGGCTTTAATCTTCCAATATAGAATGTGTTTCCAGACATCTGATCGTTCTCATTGCTGTCTTGTGGAGTCTTTCCAGCTGGTCACATCTGTCTTGAAGCATGATATCAAAAAGCAGGATGCCATACTCAGATTTAGGCCTTGCCAGAGCTGAACTGAGCAGAAAGATTATTTCAGAGGTCTCTCAAGCAGTGTTACTATTTACGTAGCCCGAACTGCTCATTTACAGTTTGTGGTCTGTTACATGTTTTATGCCTTTTTCTGAAGAATGATGTGAATGTTTTTGCTTCGCCAAAAGGGCAATTTGTCTCCCTACCTTGGTGAAGGAAACTTAATGCTGTCGCTTGTGGTGGGGCTGCTTCTTTTCTATCCATAAATTACATAGTAGAAGTGAAAGCTTGTTAATTTGTTTTCTAAGTATCACATCTGAAAGAGTTAATTCCTGGAAGCAGATAGTGAAGGAAGAGGTGGGAAGAAAAGGTACATCACTACTTTGTTGTTTTGTTTTGTTTGTTTGGGGTTTTTTTGTGGTTTGTGTTTGTTTGTTTTCTATTATTACTTCATCCTACTCTTCTGTAAACTTCACCTTAAAATTACAAAACAACCAAAGAAAACCAGCCTCTTATTTCGTGTAAGCAAGGACAAATGATAGTTTACAAGATCATGGCCATCAGTTACTAAGGTGTTTTTGATGTCATACTCTGAGGTCTTAGACTCATGAGAATGAAACATGGCTTTTAACCTTGTGTGAGAAATGCTTTGCTTCAGAAACATCAGTGCATTGAAGTGATGTGGGTGTCAAACAGTTGAAACTATGGCTTTAACCTCATGTGGGAAGTGCTTTGCTTCAGAAACATCAGTGCATTGAAGTGATGCGGAGAGCAAGCAGTTGAAACTGAACTGAATTCCAGAGGATTATTTGCCTACACTCTTGTGAGGTGAGTGGCTAACTGCTCACAGGAGCAGCCAGGATAGGATTGCATGTTGAGGGGCACTCAAGGCAAACACTACATAGAGAATGGCTTGCTGCTTTTAGTGCAGCATGGTTGTTTAGTTCTTTAAGGAATTTTTCTGCATTCTCTTTAGAACTCTTGTTGGAAAGAGTATTTTCTAGACTGTCAAGGGAGGAGCTGAAGCTGGGCAGCAGCACGTTTTCTGTTGAAATCTGGCTGCTTCAACAGTCTGTAGATAGGCAGTACCAGAATGGGATTATGCGGAAAGGGCTACATGCGAAAAAACCCTGGATTTTCCCATTTTCCTTTCTCTTGTATTTCTGTCTTCCTTACACTAGTCTTCCTTCTAGCAAAAAAAAAAAGTGACTGTGAACAGGAAACATGGTTTATGAGGTTTACTGTGGCAAACGATGCCAGGTGTCATTTGGCTGCATTAATTTTCTCTTTCAAAATATTTTACAGTCTTTCAGTCCAGTGTGGTGTGTGGGGTTTTTTTGTTGATGGCTTCCAAATCTCAGTCAGTGTTTTACAAGGCAAGTGAGAGCTCACTTGGGTTAATCCTCTTTCTTAAAAAGAGGATGAAGACAAGCTACGGATTCGTTGCCTACAGCAGTAATCTTAAGGATTTGAAGGTTAAATTGTATGTTTTAGAGTTGTCTGTCTTTTCTGGCTCTGTCAGCTGACCTACTGCAAGACCTTGTCTTTCTACAAACCTTGTCACAGCAACTGGGAATGTACATTGCTTACCAGAGCAGAGTAGCAAGCCAGAGAGGATCAGTGGTCTTCAGGGAGAATAACAGTTTGTCATATAGCACAGCTGTATTTGTCTGAAATGGATCCAAAAGCTTCTGAACCCACCAGTGTCTTCTGAATTACTATAGTATGTCCTCTTTGTCATTTTAGATGCTTTAAAAAACCTCAAAACCTCCCATAAAAAAAAAAAAACAAACCAAAAACAAGAGGGGGACAGAATGGAGTGTTTTGTTGTCAGATAATTTCAGTTCTTGCTTTGTAAATTAAATGTTTGTCACTAATGAAGCTATTAGAGTTGGTAAGGGTTGATTCTGTGTTGCAAAGATGATGAGCAACTGTAAAGACAGGATTTCCTGTAAAAAATGTCCACTAACCTGTGAAGTTGATAATTCTACATTTTTACTCTCTAGTTGATGTGTATCATATTACAAAGATACTTCACTACGCAGAATGAGAAGCACAAAAGCTTTTTCTGTTGCTGCTAACTCATTGCCTGAATGTGCCTTCTTGCTGTTTATGTTACAGTCTGTTGTGGCTTCAGGAGGATTATATGGTGAGAATGAATTACTGGGAATCTAAGATTCTGTTGTGAATGTACTTGTAGCAAGGTGAAGATGGTGATAAAGAATGTATTGCTCTAAAAGCTGCTCTTTCACACGTTTGTCCCTGAGCATATGTCCTCTAGAGAGCTACAGTACCTCCAACATTACAGATTGTCTGCCAGATCTTCCCCCCAACAAAACTGTAGTGTAATTTGCAGGAGGGTGGAAATCAAATGCTTCAGGATAAAGTAAGCGAAGAGTGTGTGAAGTGATGGCAACGTTAGTATGTGCATCCATGTACAACGGAGATGGTGATAGTTCTGTCAAAATATCACTGTGACCTACCTAGTAATGATGTTTTTGTTACTTTTTTCTTCCCCTCCTGCTTGTCCTGCTGAAGTATTAACCATGGGAGATACTTAGACTGTGTGGGAGATTTTTCCTTCAATTGTTTCAGACTTCCTTGTCTCTGACAGTGATGGGTCATTCCCTGTTGTAGCACGCCCTGGATTTTACAGCTACCTAAAAGTGAACTGCCTAATTGCCAGTGTGATCCTTAGATCATACTAAGGGATAAAACGAAGTCATAAAATGTGTACTTCTCAGAGTTAAAATTATTTCAGTGAGATTAAATAAACACTCACTAAGACTAGAGCAGTCACAAGGCTGTTCTTGTGTCACATGAGGCGGAAAAACAGCATTGCTTTTGTTTTCTTAGATATATTTGTGATGTTACCTATAACGTTAAATACTTTACACTTGAAGTGTGTAGGACTCTTTCAACAGTCAGTTAAAATGCTTTCTTGATTTTCTTCTAGTATGAAAAAAATGCCTCCTAGTTTAAACTTCTTGCATGCAGGATAGGCCTTTAAGATGTATGCTGATATGCACCCTTATTATATAGAAATACACTGAGGAAAGAAGAGACACATGGTTGAGGGCTTTATCTGATACAGCTGTGTGCTGTTGCCTGTGGTTTTAGGTTATCTACACAATGGTAATGTTTATAGCTCTCTGGAGTTTCTTTTGAAGGATTTGGTGGGTATAAATAAGTTGAGCATCTCCCTTCTTACTTGGAATAAGTGAGAGCTGAAGAAGTACATTCATATGTTGAGTTATATATCTGTTTTCGTGTGCCAGAACTACTTACATATTTAAAATCCGTCTGGAAAGAGGTGTGTGATTATAGTCTTCAAACCAAAATTTGAATGCATTTGAAAAAATGGTTGAGTGGGCCTTTTACAGGCAGAAAGACATAGCCCTGAAGCTAATCTTCAGGATCTGTACGTTCAGCTGTGAAATCAAATGTCAAAAAACATATTTTCTGGAAAGCTACAGCTCTGTAGAAGGGCAGTCTTAAGTCCTGGGTAGTCCACTGCCTTCAACAAAATTTTCACTCGGTGCGAACTGCTTTGAACTGCATGTCAGTAAACATAACAATGTGGTGCTACTCTTGTACTATAAGGAATATGATGGGGTTACTCTGCTAGCATTAACAGCTTGTGTAAAGTTGAATTTACACAAAGGGATAGAAGAATCCCAAGTTAAGACTTAAAATAGAAGCTCTGTCAAGTGCAGTGCAAATGAGAAGATCCTTGAGCTAGCAAACTGAGCAACTGGATAGCCTTTTACTGCAATAATTCATGTAACGGGACAACTTTTCTCTTGATTTTGCTGTATATTATGGACTCTTTTCCCTTACCCCCAAAGAGCAACTGTGACCTGGAAGATTGGTTCGCTGAAGCATTAATACATATATATCAGTTACTTGGTTTCCAGTCTTGCTATTTGGGTTACTTGGAGCTGGCAAACATTAACTAGCAACGCTCTCCTTATGAGATGTGAGAAGAACATATTTAAAGGCAAAAATCTGAAATGCAGAATTCAGGAACTTGCAAAAAGGGGCATGATGAATCTGAAAAGATTAGTAATGTGTATGAAGGCCTGAAAGTTTTCTAGTAAATCTTCCTTAGGCAGAGTTGCTGTGATATCAGACTGAAGGTTTTCTTATGCCCAATATGGCGAAGCAGATGCTCGTTATTAAGAACTTAAGAGATGCAGGCTCTGCCTGTTTTGCTGCTGGGTTGGGAGATGCTCAGGCTTTGATCTGGGAGAAATACCAGATCAAAAAAACATTTTTTTTTGGTTTTTTTGTGTTTTTTTTTTTGTACAGTACCAAGCACAGCAACAGTACAGCTTGTGTTGGGAGCTCCTCAATGTTGCAGTATCACAAGCAGTACTGTACATGCTATTTTAAAAGCAGTGATACAGACTTCAAGTACTCTGCAGTACAACCCGCCCAAATTTTTATCATTTGTTGCTTCAGCCTTCAGATTGTGTATTTTCAGCTATTCTTTGCAGTTGTGGAGTTTAAAATCCTTTTTTGAAATGAGGTTTTAATAGTTGAGTGGTATTAGGTTTTAATATGTATGACTGATGAGCGACTTGTGCTTAAAATCCGGAAGTGCTGGTAGCTCTTTGTACAATGATAGAACTAAAAAAGATGGAGGTACTTGAGTACAAGGTAGCTGAAAATGTGAAAGATGTGGGGGGCCTGGTATGTGTGTGGCAAACAAACTCTGCTTCAGAATCAAGGTAAGAATCTGTGTTGGCTCAGCTAAGCTAAGTAAAGCTTTACTAGTAAGGCTTTACTTACCCTTTCATAGCTGAAGGGGATGCTCTCATCAAACTTCTCTGCTGAAAAGCTGTCCTACTTCAGCCAGGGATAAGTGGGATGAATACCTTGCCCTCCTGTACAAATCTAACGAATTCTAAGCTGATGATTTGCACCATTCAGAGGTGAATTACAAATATGTTGAGTGTTAAAGCTTAAGTGTTCTGCTATATAAATAGCCTGGTAGCCCTTGCCACAGGTTTCTTTACTGAGTGTCTCCACATTTCAAGGGGGAACCAGGGCTGAATGAAGTACTTCCTTCATTTTTTAACTATATCACCTACAGTCTTTAAATAGAAAAAAGAGAACTTTTTTTTCTTTTTCTTTTTTTTTTTTTTCCTTCCCTTTTCTGGTTAAACAGCTCTGGAAGTGGCTTTCAGGAGAAGCAAAAAAATAAAGCCCTGTGCAAGCTACAAAAGCCTCTTCCAAAATGAAGTGTGGATGAAAATAACTGGTTATAGGATAGTCAAGAAAGATGAATTTTCTGTTGCCTGGAAGAGAAACCTGTGCATTAGGTGCATTTTGCAGTGTTTTATTGTAACAACAGTCTATATCTCAATATATCCTTTTTATTTGTATTTATTTATTTTTAATTCCTAGTGGCTAGATACTGAGCTACAAGCTTCCTTTGTGAGGTCATGCTGCCATGCTAGTGGGACTGTAAAATTAGTTGCACCTGGACTGTTAATGATCCCATTGTTTTTAATAGCTTTGCAGTCCTGAGAAAGAGAGTTGTGTGTGAGTGGAGCAGATGAACTACTACACTAAAATGCTAATTTGATTTTCATTGTTACCTCAGGAAACTTTTACTAGAATGTAATAATGCTGTAGCTATGGCTCAGTGGATGCTTTCATTGTAAAGCTGTTATTCAGGCCACATAACAAAAATGTCTCTGTCTTTCATACTGTGTTTCAGGTTTTGTGCATAGTACATGACAAGGGAAGGGCAGATTGAATTGTGCCTTAAATATTTTGTTCTGAACTAGCTAACAGAATAGACTGTTTACAAAAAAAGTCACAGGGAAATCCTTTAGCTCGGTTCAGTCTTTGTAGCTTTGATAAGTGGATGGGTTAATGTAAACCTTTTGGATGTGTCTTAGCCTCTTACCAGCAGTTTCTTTCCATTTGTTCAAATACTGGTGGTGTTAAAAACATTATACCACCAGAGGACATCTTCCAAAGTTGAAGATGCCATTGATTTCTTGGGGACAGTTATGTAGCAAGCAGAGTACTGCATATTGAATTGGCTGTGTGTTCTTTTAGAAAATGTGTGTTTAAATTACAGACTGATTAGATGGAACAGCAAGGAGGTAACCTTGGGCTTATCACTTCTAGGTCATTGAAGGGCAGTGAGAGTCATTGACTTTCTTGAGTTTCACTGAGTGCTTGAGTTTGCTGAAACAAATGTGTGTGTTGGCATTACAGTGTGAGCTCACAGTTGCACTGAATTCTGCTGAGAGAGTGTATGTATGCTCACAGTATGTGTAAAGGTAGTTGCATGGT
The DNA here is from genome assembly GCA_009867235.2 of Psittacus erithacus. NCBI lineage: Eukaryota > Metazoa > Chordata > Aves > Psittaciformes > Psittacidae > Psittacus > Psittacus erithacus. The sequence continues at coordinate 60,221 of WYDI02022927.1, forward strand.
CTAATGGTTGGGAGCCTAGCTGAGAGTTGATTCCCTCTAATAGCTGAGAGCTGATTCCCACTCATGACTGAGAGATGTAACAAAACATGTTTTTTGTCAAAGTGTATTTGGTAGAGTATGTATGTTTATGTTCATGGTGATTGTTTGTCAGAAAAGGCAGGAAAACATGGATGCACAGCTGTTCTATGACCTTCATATGTGGCCACACTGGGGCGCCTGTCCGATGCTCTTGGCACGAACAGCAGTGACAGCATGAGAAACTGCACAGCCCCATGAGTAAACAGTTACAGGTATGGCATAAAGCTGGTTGTTTTCATAAGGGTGTAAAAGCAGGACCCTCTTGTGGCTGAATCTGAAGCCTCACCTGTGAGTGGACACACCCCGTAGGAATTTTCTCAGTTACCTGAGACTCCTAGCATTGGCTGCAACGGGGCTTCTCAGCTGGAAGTGTGGGCCTGGATGGTGATTCAGTGGTAACTGGTGATATATTTCTTCTTAGTCACTATTCTCCCTATGCAGTAATGATTAATGCATTGCTAATTTTCCTCTGTACTTTACTCATATATATATATGCATATATATATATGATTTGCTTTATTGTATTTATTTACATAGAGAGATACATACCTGAGTCTCATTAGTGTGCTTGCTTGCTTTTAGCTCTATTCAACCTGACATTGAACACTTGCAGGGATAGGGCAGGCGCAGCTTCACTGGTCAACCTGTGCAAGTGCCTCACCACTCTCACAGTGAAGAACTTCCTGATACCCAATTTAAATCCACCCTCTTTCAGTTTAGAGCCATTGTCCTTTGTCGTATCCCTGTATGCCTTTGTAAAAAGTTCCTCTCCAGACTGCACACTAGAGGAAACCCTTTTCCATAGTGCTCAGTAACCTTTATGCTTCTGAGTTTGTCACTATTAGCATTGTGCTAACAGGGCCATTAGACATAAAATGAAGGAAGAAGTATGTTAAAAACATGTAAAAACTTTAAGCCACACTGTCAGGCACTTGAGGTGTAAACTTGTTTAAGGGTGAGGAAAAGTACTACATCTGAACTTTGGTATGTTAGTAACCACTCAAACAGCTGGGAGGTGCAAGCCCTGCTGTTACAGCCCTGCATTATCTCACCTGTATGCTACCTAAGAGAGCAGCTGTGCCAGGAACTGTGGCATTGTACCTTGTGCACAACAGAGGAATACCCTCAGAGGTATATGCACCCTGTTGACTTACAAGCAGGTAGGGACAGGTTTTATAGCTTTATGAGCTAAAGCACTTTCATTCCAGATCTGATTTTCCAATATGACGCTTCCAAGTAATGTTTTTTTGGCATGGTAATGAAGAAGAAAGAAAAAGTGCAGAAACTGCAGGTGACAAATGTAGGCATATTAAGTCATAGATCTGTCACTTGAAAACAAAGACAGAATTGGGATTAGCAAAGTAAACATCTCTGAGGACCTGGATTGTAATTCAGGCCTATTTGCCAACATTTTTCCAAGTAAGTGTGTACTAGTGTCTTCCTATAGCTAGCTGCAGTTGCTGAGATCTTGCGTGCTTTTTGAATATCTAAAAAAAAAAAAACAAACCCCAAAAAAACCCAAAAGCCAAAAGAACCCCCCCAAAAAACCCAAAACCAAACCGAAACAACCCCCACCAAAAATTAATCCCCAAACACTCCCCAAAAAAATTAAATCCAAACCTTCAATAATAAATAAAAAAAAACCCCAACAACAAAACCCCTCCTGCCGTCACTACTGTTATAAATACTTTAATACTTTCATGCTAGTGATCTACCTGTAATTACATTAATGCCTTTCCTTTAATTCTTTCCATTTGGGAGCTTTAATAGATTGCATTGCAGAAAAGTTATTTTGGTACTGAAACTTCTTGTGTGTAGCTTCTGGAAAAAGGATCCTACAGTTGGTTCATGATGACCCTGGTATGAAAAAAGACTTCACAGGGATCTTTCCTGCAAAATGAACAAGGGAGCAGAAAGAGCCTTTCCTGTATAAGCAAGTAACACAATGCAAGGGGTGAAATGGTTTGAAAACAGTGTTCATATTGTATGTACTTCGGGGGAACTGGCTTCTGAACAGCTCTAGTCCAATTTCAAGAGGTGATGACCCGGTGCACTGCCAGTTGGACAGGAGCTGGGTGTGTTTCAGGGCTTGTCAGAAGGCAGGCTTGGGCAGTGGTGGTGTTGCCCCCAGATCAGCCCAGTTTAGCCACCTGAAGTTCTTGGTTGATGCCTGGCCAGGTTTTTCTAGTATATGTTGAGCTTTGTGCAGCTGTTGATTCACGAGCAATTTTTTCTGGATAAGCTGAAGTTCAGTGTGTCTGCAAGAGCTGCAGTTGCAGGTTTGGTTATACTGTAAACATAAAATCATTTCAGTTGAAATTTCTGGCTGGGTGTGTTGATTTTCATTAGTTGTTAATCTCTGTCTTCACTGATTATTGTTGAGGTAATGTGCTTTCTTGAGAGAATTAGCAGGTGGCTGGTGTGTTAATCCTTTCTGTTTAGATATGAGTTTGGTAATCCACCTCCTAGATGTCTTGCCTGTCTAAGGCTGTGATTTCTGTCTGCTTTATTTTATTTATTTATTTGTTTTTTTTCAGATACGAGCTTTCTTGCTACATGCAGTTACTCCTTGGCAGGTTCTTCCCTATGTTTAGTATGGTTGCTTCTAAACAGATTTGCCTGTCTCCTAGGAGACAAAGCAATACCATTGCACATGATTTTAAGCCTTGAAGATGTTGTACATAAATATGGGAAAAATATGTAGTCTTCCTTATACTTTTAAGAGGTGTGGACAGATAGAATGGCTTGGCCTGTTTTTGTGTCTGATGGTGCTGCTAACAGATGCCCCCTACAGTTTGATATTGATAACCGTGCAATGTCTATACTTGTTCAGACAGCATCCAAATAAAACCAGTTAATCTGCTTAAATAAACCTGTGGGCAAAAGACATTTCCATAATAATAGATGCTTGTTTAGTCTAAGTATAAAGCTAGGTCCAAAGGTTTAAGGGCTCCACTGAAACCACCCACTTCTAGTGCATGTGTGTAGGATATATTTGGTCTTCAGTGAGTCAATGATACTTACATACTAGAAAGCTTGAGAAGAAGCTTCTTGAATTTGTTTTTGATGTTACAGAGCATATATTGACAGAGTTGTACATACAAATGTACACCTATATTCATTTCCTTTATTCTTAGGACAATTATGTCTCTTCCTGCAACATTTTTATAAGCATAAACAAACACATTCTTTAATATCCAAATAATGTAAGAAGTATGGAGGAATTAACTTTGATGGTTTTATTGTACAGGCGTAGCACTTAAAATAATTCTGGTGACTGCATTTGCAGCTGATGTGGTAGAAGGCCTTCTGGAATTTCCAAAATGTGTTTTATACATTGCTGATCACTTCAGCGTGGCTCCTGCATGTTTGGAGTTGTAGCACAGCGCTGCACAACTAACTACTTGGAGGGCTTTCATAGTCAGACTTGACTAATTTGGACTCACTGTCTTTTTTGCTGTGTTGTACTCACCATGCGCTGCTCGAATGCTCTTGGCCAATGGTGTTTTTATGGGGATGTGCAAACATGAAGTGTAAGCCTATGTAAAATGTCATGAGGCAAAACCAGTGCTGGACATAGATTACACAGCTGAGTCAAAGCTTCTTTACTTGGCTCTTGTTTACACACAGATGTAACACTGGTGTGTTTTGAGGCTTCGTTCAGTCCGGCTGAAGCTGCAAAAAAAATCAAGTTCTGTTTTTCCCTTGTGCTTCCCTGTCCTGCACTGTAAGCGCCTGAAGGGTGGCTTTGCAGAGTTTGGTTTCTGGGGCTGCAGGCCCAGTTTGCTGAGAGCATCTGTAAATAAAAATACAAATCTGTCTCGCCTTGCAATATGACGAGCTGTCTGCCTTCCTCAGCTTTCTAAAGCTGGAGTCCAGGTTTGGGGCTCATGGACACCTGTGGTAAATCCATCCTGTCTGGTATGGTTCAGTAAGTGCATTTTTTCTCAGTGAAGTCCTTCTCAGATGTTGTTTCCCTTCAGCGAGAACACTTGTATTGGGTGCAGGTGGCCAGCTGCTGGTAGTGGGGGGCTGCAGGAGGCTTCTCTGTGAGGAGAAGCCGGGGTGCCATGTGCCAGACACAGAAAGATTGCCAAGAAAAAGCCTTTAATAATGTAAAAGTTGAGGATGTGGCTGTTCTGAGACTTGCCTTCTAATTTTGAAGGTTTTAAGACATTTTGGGTATCTTAAGTCAGTCTCTTTAATGAATAGTGGTGTGTGAGTTTAGGATTTGAGCTTCATGGAGCCTGGAATCATGCTGGTAATTTATATGAAAGATTGAAAATTCTGAGACTAATTGGATTAAGGTTTGTTTTTTCTTTCCCCCATCAGTGGCACTCTCAGGAAAGGCACAAGAAACCAATTTCTTTTTCCATTGTTCTGTTGATTATGAAATGAGCTGTCTATGCAAGGGCAGGGGCAGGTTTGAAGGAATATTGTGCTAGTAAGCTAAGGGACCTGCAATATGTGACCAATGTTGAGGTTATCTGATATTGTGCAGCACACTGGCCTGAGGTTGTTCAGTTTGATGGCTCAATTCCATGTTTATGTGACATGATGAGCACATGCAGCTGTGCATCTGGACTTGTGGTCTGCTGCTCATTGATGGGCTGAGCTTTTGCTTTTCTTTCTTGTATGTCTTGTTTCTGCCTGCCTGAATACACTGGTTGTCTTTTTTAGTTGTCTTTATTCAGGATCCTCAGATTAAGACTTGCCCAATATGTACCATGGCCTGAGGTCTAGGACGGTGGTACATGTCTCCTTATATGCACACTGAAGAGTGGTATGTAGCTGCATGTGAAATGCATGTTTCAGCATTGCTGCCCATCTAACAAATGGTAAGTGTGCAAACTTCACAGTGCGGCCAAACTGCTGTTTGTACGAACTACTGCCATCTGTTCTACGCCTAGTGCTAACCTCTTCATAAAGCACTTACTGATGCACCTAAGCAGATGTAACAGACCCATATGTGTCCATACATGTGGCTGGCTAATGAAACAGTGCTATTCCTTGAATAAAGCTCTATACTTGCTTTTGGTGAAATGTGCAAAGTAATCTCTTACCTCGCCAGAGATGTGAGTTCTTAAAATGAATGAACATTTGAAGTTCAAAAGCCTTCAGACAGGTTCCTACCCTGTCATTACTTAAGAGAGAATTGAGCCAAATTGTGGATTTATCTCAATAATCAGGCCACTTAGACATTGTGGTTCAAAATCAAAGATGGCTTAGTGTTTCCAGGGTGAACAGGTTAGCTAGATTCAGAGAAGTGAAAGCAAAAGATTTCTTTAACCTCTCCTGTTTTTACTGGTGTGAGTGCTGCTTGGAAATTGAAGTTTGGGTTTTGGAGGCCTCATGTATGCACGTGAAGATCCTGGAGCTTGGAAACATGATTAATCTCTGCATAGCATCCCGCTCTCATTTTAAGGTTTTGTAGCATGTAACCTGGTAGATAGAAGTGCTGTAGTCGAGCTTATCCTGCGCAGATGAGATTGAACTATGGAGAGCGTGTCAGCATGTTGTTAGTTTAGCCCCTGACAGTAAAGGCCCAGCATGCCTAGGCTGTGACCAGTAATTATAGCTTCAGAGGTGATAAAGTCTCTATTGGATATTCAGTTTCCCTGCATGTGTGTGTTGGGAGAGATATGGCAGGAGAGGAAACAGGAGCCCAGGCCTGCTTCCCACTGACTTCCAAGACAGCTTTTCAAATGAAGGCAGAAAATGTATTACATGTAGCCTCCTGCTGATGATGTAAATCATACCTTGTTACATATCTGTGTAGATTTCAGCTGACCTTTCAGGCTCCTAGCTGATCAGAGGTGCCAGGATCAGAAACTTCATTCAGACTCGGTAACATGTAAATGGAGATGCAGGGATTTCAAGTCTGAATGAGAGCATCTTGACTGCATGCTTTAGATCAGGTGCAGACCAATTATGCAAGTATAGGCATTAAACTGGTACTGGATCAAGGAGAAACTGATTTTTAAATGCTATAAGGGCTTTCGGGAGACTGTAAACATGCATGGATGTGGCTTCTGAGAAGACTTGGTCCCATGTGACCCTAGGAAGCAATTTATGCTGACAAAATTTTAAAACCTTAATTACTTTCCCTTTATGCTGGTGTAGAGAAGGGTCAAGAAAGCATGGTTAGAATCCAGTAATCTAGACAAATATTAGCAAAATAACTTCTTTAATATTTGTCCAGCTTAATTGGAATGCTATAGAAAATTGTATGATTTCCTGTTCTTAGTATTACATGTCTGTTTTGATGATACACTACACTAAATTGATATAAAATACTCTAAGCCATTGTACTTGTCATATTGTGTCTGCCTATGAGGAATTTGTTTGATCATTAAGTCACTGGGGGGGAAAGATTCAGCTGTGCACACTTTTTTTTTTCTTGAAGTAGATAATTCTGAAGCTGAAGTGTTTCGAGGTATGCTGCTAGTGGCAGGCTTCTCAGACATAGCAGTGACAGCATTAAAATATTCTTCTTTTGAAGCCCTAAGAGCAGATATCAGCAAGACTTCAGTCTTGCACTTTTAATTATCTGTTTAAACCTTGAATTTCCACAAATGCAAGAAACAGCATTTTTTGGATTTCCCCTCCCCCCTATGCAATGTCATGCTGTTGTAGAGTATATTACTATAAAGTTAAAACTTGATGAAAACATTGGTAGATACTTCAGTTGAGGATAAGTTGCTTAGGAAGAAAGATGTGTATGTTTGGGTAGGTTTTGGACACTGAAGAATCTTTTGGTCCAGAGTCTATGTATATGTGAAATAATCCTCTGGGCAGTGTAACCAAATGGAAGCTAGCTGGATTGCCTGCGTGATGGATTACACTATATGAACAAAGGCCGGAGGTCTGGGAGTTCATGTTGACAGCAAGCATTTAAGCAGTAGTTTTGAAGGTGTGAAAATTTTTAGCTTCAACACTTGAAAATTGGCTTCTCTTGATCTGACAAGTTGTAGTTCATGCTTTGTTGGTCTCTCTGCAGCAGCACGTGACATCAGAAATGTCATGACCACTTTGTTATCACATTTATCTTCTTCAGATAGAAAAAATACTAGTGGTGCAGACACATAAATGAGCTCCCCTTCTTGCCAATTAATGTCAAAAGGTAAATTGGTTATCTTTCTTTTTTGCATTGCATATGAACTCTTGATTTGTTAGCTATTATAGTGTTAGAATTAATGACTGAATATGTTTTGCACTGCCATGGTTTAAGCCTAGCCGGTAATTCAGAACCGTGCAGCCGCTCACTCACTCCCCAATTCTTCCTCCCCCAGCTCCCCGAGGGATGGGGAGGAGAATGGAAAGAATGTAACTCTCACGGGTTGAGATAAGAGCAGTCCAGTAACTAAGGTATAACACAAGCCACTGCTGCTGCCACCAGTAGTAATAATGATAAGGGAAATAACAAGGGAAGTGAATACAGCTGCTCACCACCCGCTGACCAATACCCAGCCTGACCCAAGCAGTAATCTAACCCTTACGGGTAACTGCCCCCAGTTTATACAGTAGGCATGAAGTGCTGTGGTATGGAATACCTCTTTGGTCAGCTTGGGTCAGGTGTCCTGTTTCTGCTTCTTCCTGGCTTCCCCTCCTCCCTGGCAGAGCATGAAACTCAGAAAGTCCTTGGTCAGAGTAAACATTACTGAGCAACAACTAAAAACATCGGTGTTATTGGCACTGTTCCTAGGCTGAAAGTCAGAAACACAGCACTGCACCAGCTACTAAGGAGAAAAGTGGCTGCTCCTGCTGAATCTAGGACATGCACACATGCCTGATATTGATGTCAGGAAATGCTTAGTGTGTGTTTTACATAAAACAAGCCCAAATCCACAAATAGAAAGCTGTGTGTATTCAAAGTTAGAGGTTGTTTCCATGGTGTTGAAGTAGCATGTAGGTATATATTGTGATTTTTTTTTTTTTATTTCCTTCTTTTGATGATAGTTTGTTCACAATCATTATGTGTATTTGTTATTCTAATGGTGAGAAGCTTAGAAGGCAAAGAAGATAATTAGGAAAAAACCCAACTACTGTTAAGGAAGAAACTTGCTGAGACTTTGAGTATCCAGGAACAAGTGGAACGTCAGAGCACCCCAACTTTTGTAAAGAAAGGCAGCTTAGTTGTCTGACTTCTGATTTCTCTTCTTCAATGGACACTATTACACAGATATGTCCATGTCTCACTGGCCTGGTAACTGCTCCAGAGCAGTTGAATGTACATGCATCTTTCTGTAACCTGTTCATGAATTTATTGAAAGGTTAACTATTTAATTTTTAAGCATGCTGCAGCTCTACCTTAACAAGCATGGAGCTGTTTTAAATCAATGGTTCCAAATACAGTAGAAAACTCTCACTTTCTAATCTAGTAGTAGCTAGAAACAGGAGAATTTACTTAAAATTATATCCTCTTGACCACTATCTGTGGGAAAATATGGTCACAACACAGAAGTAAAATTACTGTGAGTGCTCATATATTATGCTGGAAGGCAACACTGGATGGGAAACCTTACAGGAAGAGATCAAGCATAACATGCCTAGTTAATATATAACATAACTTTTCACGTATAGAATTGTATGTTATAAAAAGGTAAAGGTGAATGCTTAGTCAGATAATTTTGAACCCTTTTTGTGGGCCGTGTAAGAGTTTGTTTTGTGGGCTGCTTCTTTTTCTCCCAAATTTTAAAGACTCGTGTAAAAAGGTAGTAGCAGAAAGCAAAATTTTTACAGGTTTTGACCTGCACTGTCTTTGTTGCTGATCTGACAGTATAAATGGAAAATAAGCACTCTGAGACCTCTCCGCTTCAAATTTATGTAGTCCAACTTGATTTGATCCTCCCCTTCTCCCCAAGTGAATTTATAACAGCAGCTGTTTAGCCTCAGTCTTCATAATTGAGATGCATTGTCCCACATGCCTTGTGAATTGTTATTGTAGTAAAAATCTATTGGCACTTGATTACAGCCCTAATGAAAGTCTCTGTCAGATTGCTTGTTTTACTTCCACTTTTTCAAAAGATTGAGTTCTCAGATTGTGTAGTATTTCAGTGTAAATTGCTACTTTTACTATAAGTTTTACAGGGCTTGCAGTCTGATCTATACTGAGTTCTGCACTTAAAACACTGCTTTTGGAATAGTGTATCAACATTGCTTTTTAGATATTTTTTGGATATTCCATTAACACAATTGCATGAGTTGTTAATTAGGAGTACCTGAATCTCTTAGCATAATATTCATGTGATTTACACTGCTGGTTGCATCAATTATAATTTGCTGTACATGTTCTGTACAGACTGACTGAGGTGTTATTTAATATCTGAAGTTGTTCCTTTAGTATGTTTATCTTACTTGTGAACTTTATTTTGTTCTGTACTGCTCCTCAGATTGGCCTGTGCTTGGTGATCCAGACTGCCATGACACTGCACTTTGAGTGCTTTGGGTGCTTGTTACTGACAATGTGTAACTGTCTGTGTCTTCCTCCTTTGTTTTCAATAAAGAGGTGAGAAGTGGTGAGTGAGACTTCTGGAGCTTTTAGACATTTTCAGTTTTCAACTGCTCGGTTGTGCTTGGGATTACGCTGGTTGAATGGAATGTTCCTCTTCTCTCATGGGAAGATGTTGCGCTTGGAAGTAAGCCTGGTGCTTATTAGCACCAAGCCTGGTGCATGCAATTTCTTGTCATAATGCTAAACCATAAATGACTTTATAAATGGCTTCATGAATGTGTCTTTCTGTCTGTATATATTTCCAGGAGACATCTCTAGAGCAGTCTTCCAGTACCTGAAAGGGCTATGAAAAATCAAGAGGGACTTCTTACAAGGGGAATGGCTTTAAACTGAAAGAGGGTACATTTAGATTAGATACTAAGAAATTCTTCCATGTGAGGGTGGTGAGGCACTGGAACAGGTTGCTCAGAGAAGCTGTGGATGCCCCATCCCTGGCAGTGTTCAAGGCCAAGATGGATGGGGGTTTGAGCAACCTGGTCTAGTGGAAGGTGTCCCTGCCCATGAAAGGGGAGTTGAAACCAGATGAGCTTTAAGGTCCCTTCCAACTCAAACTATTCTATGATCTTTTTCCAGATGAATGCATACTGGTATCACAATACGGTATGGTCTTTCATGTTTCTTCTAACATGTAGCTCTTTTTTAGACGATAGTACTTAAAGCACTTTCTGTCTTGGTGATGAACACTGAAAAGAGTACTTATATGAAAATAGTATTTATATTCGTGTACCACTGTCCACTTAAAGTTGCTCCATGTTATTTATGGAATTGGGGAATAGAAGAAGCTATTCGTGTGCCTAAAGATAGTGTAGCCGTATTTTGGGAAAAATGGTTACAGCAGAAATTCATCTGCTGTGTTGCACTAAGGAGGTGGTGGTGTCACGAATCTCTTACTCTCTGAATTGATATTGTACACTTATTCCTGAAGCAGCAAGGTTGGTCTTGTGTTTTTTTTTATATGAAAGTGATCCCTCTGATTCTTTGGTCATCTTTAGTAATAGTAAGAACCCCCGACTCAAACTAGAAAACAGCAGATACGTGATATAACGCCTGATTATTGAATTGTCAGACCACTGGATCTCTGTTGAGATCAATAGTCTTGCTCTATCATATTAAAGAAACCCACCCATATAGTCATTGGAATTAATGAGAGAACAAATACACAGAAAGAGTCATTCTGGTTCTAGGGATGCTCAGAGAGAGAATCAGCTGGCATTTTAATCTGTTGCCTCCAACAAAGACATTTGATGGTGTGGTAATGTGATTTAAAGACTTCTAAAATACAAAATTTATACGCACGCAGTAAAGCCTATCCAGCCTTGGAAATGTTGAAATAAGTTTGGCTGACTTTGCTGTAAGATGCTGTCTATAAGGAGCGTGTACTGTGAGCTTGCAGAGTTTCAGTTAGGAACGTTGTTACTGAATCTTGAATTACTCATTTCAATTGAATTACTCATTTGAAATTCAAGTGTGAATTACTCAAAATCTCCAATTACTCATTGAATTGGAGTGGACTAAATGAAAAAAGGATGATGCTAACTCCTGGCTGTTATTTTCTGTAGTCCCTCTTGCACCAGTGAAGCTTCTGTGTCTGTTCTGGACTCTTTTCCCAAATGGTTCTTATGTTGAGAAATAACTTGAGATGTTTGGAGCAGCAGACTCTTAATAATAATGTTAATGAATATTTTTCCTGATTCTACATAGAATCTCTTCTTCCAAAAAGTATCCGATGCACCTCTCTCCTTGCAGTAGCTGAGTATTAGGGGTTTGTGTGATAAGAGTTGTGACAGGTATGCTTCTGCATTGTTTTTATTTGCCTGATTCAGACAAGAGTGAAATTCTGGGTGTTCTGCGTGGTGTGTGTGGCCATTTCTCTGTGCTGGGAGAAGGGACTGTAACTATTCCAGGGTATGTTTGTAACTGTTGTGTGTACACCATCCAGTTGAGTGTTCACTAAGCCAGACAGAGACTTCATATAATCTGGTATTCTGAAGCATTTTGTTCAAGCCTTGAAGGCCTTTGTATATGAATTCAATCTTAGTATAGTTTTTAACATGTAAACTATCAAATTATTCAGTGATTGACAGTATGTTGAAAAGATTGGACATTCTGGCAGGGCTGAGGTCATGACTTTCTCTGTCACTAGAAGGGGTGTAGTTTTTGATCAAGTTGCAAATAAATGCTATGAGGATGTTTTCTGATAATGTGAAGGGCAAAGAAATCCTCCTTCTGAAGAACCATTGATTTGTAGAACCAATGATTCGTGCTTGTGAGGTTGTGGCATCAGGTCAGAGCACAGGGCAGTGTGGTCATTGCAGCAGTACAGAAGTCTTTGGATCCTCTGTGTGTAATGCTGCTGTTATGGGTTTGTCATGCTACTTTCAGGTAGTCGATGTTCAGAAGCTGTACACAGAGATCTGCAGGGACTCAAAGCTGATATTTATGAACTGTAAAGTCTGTAGTTTACTACAGCAAATACATGTGCTGGGATTAATTTAAATTTTAAAAAATTTTGTACATGTGTAGGATGTGTGTTGTGTCATCCCCGTCAGTGTCCATTGTTGTGTCTCCCTGACTTTTGGCCACACGCAAAGGCTTAGGAATGCTTCTGCTACTCTTCTCTCTTCTCCTCCCTGTGCTGGAATACGGTTGTTCAAAAGGTTTCCTCTATATAATCTGTTAATGCCTTGGTTTGCATTAACTGTCAGCCTGGCACAACATTCATAAATATATTCCTTATAGCAAGTGGACTGATCTCTGTGAACGTGCCTCATACCTCTTGTACAACCGAATTGTGCATGTGGCTTAAAAGCTGATACATAAAATTGACAGGTGAAATTGTTTCACCTCAGGGGTAATTATTTTTTCTGATAATAATTATGGTGCAGGGCTAAACATACGGCAGTACTTTACTCATGTACTGCAGCTCTTACCTAGCCACCTGTAATTTCTAATAACACTGGAAATACTGGGTAACTTGGGAAAGACCAAAGAAACTTGCTTTTAAATTCTTTATTTTAAAAGCTGACTGAAATGTAGGATCTTGTTGATGTCAACTTTAATCTTTTCCTAGCTAGATTAACTCTCAGACATCTTTAGTTCTTTCTTACACAATTAATTTCAGTTATCTGCCTTTTTAATCAAATGTTCTGCTTTCAGGCAAAGGGGATGAAATCAAGGGATTGTACCAGAATAGAGCTGTAATCTAGTGATAAAACCTTGTCTGCATTGTGAATGAAACTGAATTTTGGAACCACTTCATGCTATACCCAATTTCTTGTCTCTTAATAATTTAGATTAAAGCATTCATGGTTAGAACAAAGTTGTTCATTTAATATAACTCTTGGAAAAAAAATAATCATTCTAATTTAGTTCCAAGAATGAAGATAAGGCTGAAGATGGGAGTAATTGGCAATTGCTGTTACTGCCATTATGGGATTTCTCGTGCTGTCACTTCCTTGTTTTAGACAAAATTGTGTCCGGAAGCCAACTATTCAGTCCAGTTGTGACTCTGTCTTACTTCTGTGAAAAATCTGTGTAGTCTGATGGAGCTGGTCAGAAAATTTGCCTCCAGACATCCATTTGGTCATGCAGCTGCTGATGCAGGCAACCTGTACAAGCAGTCTCCAGTTAGCTTCCCTTACCCATCATCAGGATTGGAGCAGAGGAAATTTTGTGAACTAGCTTTTCATATTTTTTAAATAAACTAGATTGTATACAAAGTCTAAATCTTAATTGTAGAGATGTTGTATATAGAGCTTCCTAAGGAAGTACTAAAAGCTGTCTTAGTAATATTTTATGCTGCTATTCAGAGCATTTGCAGGGCAGTTAATATCTCAGCTATTAGAACCTAACTGAAAAACCTAAAACTTACTGTGATTTAATGTTATTCATTCCTTCACGGCAATGTACTAAACAAGATGCCTTTATGAAATGAGTATTACTTTCAGTTTTTTCTTGCTAGGCAGTTGTACCTAGTGCATGGGAGATAGGCAGTGGGAGAAAGAGCAGGTACTTTGCTGCAATGTGATGCTCTCCCATTGTGTTTAAGCTGGAATAAGACCAGAGATAGAGATATTGCTTTGCATTATCAATACAAATTCTTTCTAGCATTAAAGAGAAAATAAGCCCTGAAAATGTTCGGGCTTTCCTTTTTAAACGAATTCTGTCTTACTGCTAATGAAATGAAAAAGATTTTGATTCCGTCTCTTAATAGACTTGTTAAAGAAGGCATGAAGAATTAAATTTGCGGTAAATTCTTTTAATTTATTAATTGCTTAATGATTCTTTAAACAGATATGCATGATTAAGTACTTTCCTGGAACTGGAGAAAGTCCTGCTTTGATTTTTAAGTTTCTAATTCAGGTTTCACTGAAATTGTGGTTCAGATTAGCTCTTGGAATTTCAACAACACCTAGAAATTATGGTCATATTGTTTTGCCATCTTTATCTGTAGGAATGAAATGGTGGTTGCTATAGTAATACAGTTAATTTCTTCATATGGTGAATGTGTAAGACAGCAAGCAGTGAAGCCTAATATATGTTCAGGCACACTGAAAGAAGAGACTGTTTGAATACCACCAGTGGAAAAATCACTGTGCAAAATATTCCATGTTCTTTTGTGGACATGTAGATGAGAAAGGGGCATATTTTAGGAGATACAGCTATTTGAAGGAATGATGAAATTGTTACTAATTATTCAGAGGTAGGCCTGGGCTAGCCTTGTTAGCTTTGGCACCCATAGCTTCAAGAAGGTAAAACTTAGATGCAGCTTATTTAATTAATTACATTAATATTATAGTTTGACTTAAAAATATAGGACATGAAAATGTTGGAGGTGCTTTGACCTTGTCTTCTCAGCAATGTTGTCTCTTGCTGTTTTAGTTTGTGTGTCTGCAAAGTGTACGCAGTTGAAGAGCAGCAGTGAATTTCCAATATTAAATTAGGGAAATGGAAGGTGCTTCTATGGGATGACTACTGTCAGAGGATAATATTTAAGGTGGAGCAGTTTCTTCTGTATGAAGCTTTTAATGCTTTTCAGGACTTCTATGATTTTTAATTATTTTGTGTTAAATACTTTAGTAATTTTTATTTTTGTTTTAAAAAGCAGTCTGCAATAATATTCTCGTTTTAGGTGAATGTGGGGTGTTGGCTTTTAGGAGTTAATCTACTCTTTCAGTTTTGTCTGTTTCAGTGTTCTGTTGGTTACAGAACTGCATACTAACTTCAGATATTATGTGGTTACTAGTTGTGTAACATTTGAGTTGTTGCTACGATTTTCTTCAGGTGTAGCAGATAAAATATTTGACATAATTTGCTGTTCAGACAAATAAAAGTGAGTGGTTCAGTAAAAATAATTTTTATTTTTGTTTCCCCTTATCACCACTCTTTTGTTAGGCTACTTTTATTTAACAAAGCAATTTTGGAATATCTGTCTTTAATCTGCATGTTTTCAGGTGTCTTTAATCAACTTCTATTTTATAGGCTCCTACAGCTGATAGATTTCTTAATTATAGCCTCTTATTCCAGGACTGGCCATACTTCTTTCTTCAGTGATTGACTCAATAGTTTTCTAAAACCATAATATTATGATATAGCTAGCAGAAAATTAGTTCAAGTTAGAACTTCCTATTGAATCAAGCAAGACTATTTCTGTGATGTTTAGTTGGGCGCAGTAAGTATTCACATGCCAACATACCATTCACTGCATGCTGAGCAACAATTAAATGTAACCTTTTGATTTTTTCTTTTTTTTTTTTTTACCAGAGCTAAGTAACTTACAATAAGTGGGTAAATAATGCAAGATACAGGATTTCTTTAGAAATATGAAATCATGGGATGATTATAGTGCTTAGAGAAAATGCGAATCTGTTTTTTACGTTGCGGCCACAACGCTCATCAAGTTACTGGAACTGAAAGAAGCGTGCAGCATGTATTTAGCGTTTTCTGCCTGTATCCCTCAAGGTGTATAAAACTAAGACAAAAGGTATCTGAATGACCAGTGTTTTAGGAAACAGCCGGTTGCAGGTTTTTTTAAAACAGTGATGCATGCTAGAAAATGTTACACTGATTCATACATGTGGATGTCATTTTCTGGCTTTAAAGTGTATTTATGTACAAGGATCTAAAGGATGTTTATGAGGCTTACTGGAGTTTTGCAGTTAAGGTGAAAATTACAAAGAACTCTTCAGAAATATTATCCCATGTGAGCATTGTAAAGAGCAAAAATTGTAACTCCCCTTCTCATCCCTTCTAAGTCTGGGATGTGATTGATGGTAGAAATTAGTCTGCATAAATTCCATTCTCAGTAAAATATTAGTGCTGGTTATAGCTGAGTAGTCGTTTCAAAAGCCTAGGTACAGGAGTTTGAAGAATTTGCCCTCAAAAGACAACCTTTTTTCCTGTTCCTCAGAACTCCAGGCATCACACTGTGGATTTCTGAGTGGAAGAAGTAGGAGCAGTCTCCTGTGGAGTGGCCATGCTTTCATTATATATCCCTTCTCTTCCAAATTCAGAACTCTCCCGCAGAGTGGCTTTTTACCGTCTAACATAATGTGACCTCTGTGTCTGTTGGATTGTAATGCAAGGATAACTGAGATTTTTCTCCTGTGCAGGAGGATGCATCTAGTCTGAAAGTCAAATGATGCTTCTCTAATTGAATTGTCAAAGTTCACTTGAAAGTAGTTGTAGTTTTAGAGCATGTCTCTCTTTCTGAGGGCACTGCGCTGCCACTCTGTCCCTTCCCTCCCAGGATCATATGCTTTTATGTTTTTCCAACATCTGCAGATAAGACCCATAGCAGAGGTTATAGCGGACAGTGAAACTTGCCATCTTTCTGGGGGCAGGTGAACTGGGAACAAGCTGGTGGGTAAACTCCTTGAGGTGCTGTGTTTGTGGGAATGTATATTCAGATGGTTATTTTAAATATATGTGATGTAGATTAACAGTTGTCTCTTTTTATAAATAACATGAGTAAGGGATTTTTGTTCTGACCAGTCTTGTATGCAACTTTCTGAGAGAAGATCATGACTTTCTGAACTGCATTGTTTATTTAAAAGCTTACAATTACATTGGGTGATGAGGTAGTTAACAGAAATCCCTGTCTCCAAGACAGAGCTGATGGGCCCTTTTGGGAAGTTGGAAGTTGGTGGTACCTTCTCCAGGGCTGACCCATAAGCATGATCTGTATTTTCCCCTGTCTGGCAGCTGAGGCCATCTCCTGAGCAGTGCAGTGCAGGATCCTTGACTTTTATTTGCACAGCTGCATTTGGCTGACAGTTGCAAGTGCTGCTCTGGGATTCTTTGAAGAATTTCTCACATACTTTGTCTTGGTGCTTCTGCTCCCGAGTGCACGATGTAGCTGTGTCCTAATCAAGGCAAAAGTGGTTTGGGTGATCTTCATAAGACTTAGTGCACAGGAATATGTTGCAGAGTTTTGTTACTGGTATTTTACTAGTGCAAGAAAGCTTGCTGTTTCCCTTACTGGGGGACAAATGTTTTACTTGTGAAATCTGTGTGAAATGGGAATGAAGGGATGCCACCCAGAGGGACCTAACAGGCTCAAGAGGTAGGCCATGCGAACCTAATGAAGTTCAGCAATGCTGTGTGCAAGTCCTGCACCTGGGTCAGGGCAATCTCAAGCACAGAGGGAGGTTGGGCAGAGAACGGATTGAGAGCATGACCCAGCAGTGTGCATTTGCAGCCCAGAGAGCCAGTCATGTGTTGGGATGCATCAAAAGAAGCATGATCAGCAAGTTGAAGGAGGGAATTGTTCCCCTCCGCTCTTGTGAGACCCCACCTGTGTCCAGCTCTGGGGCACCCAACACAAGAGGGACATGGACATGATGAGGTGAGTCCAGAGGAGGCCAAAAAGATGCTCAGAGAGCTGGGGCGCCTCTCCTGTGAAGACAGGCTGAGAGAGCTGGGCTTCTTCAGCATGGAGAAGAGAAGGCTCTGAGGGGACCTTAGAGCAGCTTCCAGTGCCTAAAGGGGGCCTGTAAGAAACCTGGAGAGGGAATTTTCACAAGGGCATGTTAGGGACAGGACCAGGGGGAATGGTTTTAAACTGACAGAGGGGAGATTTAGATTAGATTATTAGGAGGCAGTTAGATTATTAGGAGGCAGTTCTTCACTCTGAGAGTGGTGAGACATTTGAACGTGTTGGCCAGAGAGGTTGTGGCTGCTGCATCCCTGGCAGAGTTCAAAGCCAGGTTGGATGGGGCTTTGCGCAACCTGGTCTTGTGGAAGAGGTCCCTTCCCATGGCAGGGGGTTAGCTGATCTTTAAGATAATATCCAGACCAAATCATTCTATTGATTGTATGAAATTTTTATGAGGAAATTTGGTTCGTCAACTTTCTTGGTACAGTTGCAGGAGATGATGATACCACCTGACCTGCCGTGTAACAAGAGAATACAGGGCTTTCTTGAATGGTTTTCCTTTCGAGTAACAGTACATCTTTTTTTGAAAAACAAGTATCTACTTTTTCCAACTTGATTATGTGAAGAATTAAAATCCAGAAAACTGGTGTTCAGTTGCTGAACCCCCCCCCCCAAAACAAACCAAAACAAAATTGGGAAGGAAGGGGAGTGGAAATCAATCTTAAATAGACCACTAAATGCAGGCTGGCAATTTCTATAAAATCTCATCCAAGTTGTGGGAGGGTCAGATTTTCGGTTCTTAATCAAATGAGTTGCTGTGTTTCTTCATTGACTAAAAAGTGCTTTTCTGGCACAACCTCCCTATGTTATGGTGTCTGGTGGGACATCAGTAACTGTTGTGCTTCTGCAAACCAAGCTGAACTGAAAAAATAATTAGAAAAGATGTATTTGAGTATTCAACAATTTCCTGTTACTTTAAGTAGATGATGATGAACATTTTTCAAAGGAAGTAGGAGAGGAAGAGGAGTCTCCATACAGGATACTTGCTGCTCAAGACAGGAAGCCAATTTAAAGTCTTGAGCTTAGACAGTTCCAACATTTTCTCTAACTAAAAGTATTTTCACTTGCTATGCAGGAAGGCTGTGCTTGCCTTTTTCTTCCTAATCAGAAGTCATTTTTTTTATGAAATAGATATGGGCATGGAGGATAGGGTTTTTTGGGTTTGTTTTTTTTTTTTTTTTTGTGCCTTGGCTAGGTGTTAGGCATAATTTCATACTATGCCTCCTGTCCGGACACTGGTTGCTTCTGCCACTCTGCAGTGGACTTTTGCTGGGACTGGTAGCTGCTGCTCTGACTGCCTCTGTTGCCTGCCTGGACTGGCTCTGTTTGGCTTCCTCTGTTGTAGGCAACTCTCTTTGCATGACATGTTATTAGTGCTTCAGCTTAACACGACTGTTCCCAAGTTTCTCTGGGAAACCAGGTCAGTTTTCTGCATTAGCTGTTCCCTGCAAGAGATTAACTGTGCCTTCCTGTTTAGAGCAATCCCTGATTGCTTTGCCTCTGATACTAGTGTTTCAACAACTGTCTTCCTGTGGTGGTGTTTGTTTTTTTGTTTTGTGTTTTTTTTGTTTTTTTGTTTTTTTTTATGAATAGCTAGAAAAAGGTATCTTTGTGCTCACATTGTCATCTAGTACCAGTGGCGTACCTTCTGCGTTCCTTCTTCTGTGGTGTGGTATGAAGTGTTAACCAAGTGAAGTGCTAAGGAGCCATAGTGGCGGTGGCAGGCATCAGCGGTGCTGCTGATCAGGAAGGTGAATTGATGCTGCAAGGATGTATGGCTGGTGAGAGATGAGCACTAAGTTGATGCATATGCCTGGATTTCAGGTTTTCTTACTTCAAGTTTTGGATGTGCATTTTTTGCCTGCGGGACTCTTTCCCTCCAAAGAGTAGGAGAAATTCACACCTTTCTGGCAATCAGGGGGAGAAATTGAGTGTTGAGGGTTAGGATATTGTTGGGCCTATGGTGCAGTCCTTTTGCCATTATCATCCTTTTTTGCATATTCTTCATGGACTTCTGCAGTCTCAGCTAAGGTGATCTTCACCCAGGAGAGCTGAGATGACAGCTCTCCTTATGCAGTGGACTTTAATTTTAAAAATAGAAATAAAAAAAATTAAATGGTACCAGATATACCTTGGTCATTTGGCATTTTAGAGCCCAGCTCTGGAATGAAGGCTGGTTTATTTCTGAAACAAAGGCTGGCAGCTGCCGAAGTAGGATGTCTTTTCATCAGCATTTTTGGCTAAATTATGAGTGGCATAAGATTTGGAGTAAAATTGAGAGCTTGTAATGCTGACTGCAGTGAACTGATTAGCTGGTGACTCAGTTAATAGCCTTGTTTAAACGCAGGTAAGCTGAAAGAGCTGTAGGCATCTTAAAATAACATGCAGAAAGGCAGAAAAATATTTGTCATTTACTGTTCAAGGATGTGTTCATACAGATGTATTATATGCTTCGTGCTAGGATGTTAAGGGGTTGTGTTCATTGCTGTGTGGCTTCTTGGGAGTATCTCTGACTGGTCCTTGTCTGCTGTGTTAACAGGGAAACAGTTCTTGGCAGCACAGTTACAGATGTGAGGAGAGGTGCCTTTAAAAAGTTCTTGCTTACTCTTCAACTTCTTTAGAAGTCACAGTAAAGATTCTTGTGCCTATATCCCTTTTAAAAATCTTTAACATTTCAGGGAAAGCAAGTCCCATAAAACTGTCATTCTCAAGCTGATTTCTGTAGGCTCCATAGAGGAAACCTTCTAGCAGAACTTCAGGTAGATGGCAGTGAAAAAAAAAAAGGCAGCACAGGGGAGAATTCTACAGAGTGTGTTAAAAAATATGAGTTTATCTTCCAGCTACATTGGAAGCCTCTTCTTTTTTTATTTTATATCCTGTTCTCGGGGATTGCTATTTAATAATTCACATGTACTACAGTTACCAATTAAAGAAAAATTGAATTTGAAACAGCAGTAGGTTCAATTAAATATATTTGGGAAGCAGTTATTTCTTCTATTGCTCAAGAAGAGAGTTTAATTATTTAAAAAGTCCTTTCTTTATAAATTTTTCTTCTACATGAGCAGAAAGTACCAATGGCTAATTACCATTCCTGAGGAGTTAAAACATTTTCAGGCTTTAAAATTTGGGACTTAAAACCAGAGAAAAACCAAGCCAATTCAAGATGAAATAAATGTTACTTGGTTTGAGTGCATGCACGAAGCTGATGACAGCCCTTACAAAAATGCAAACATTGTCAGAAATCAAATGTTTAGCTTGCATTATGGTGTAGCATTGGACACACAGAATGGAAAATTAATCTGTTCCTTCTAGAATGTCTTAATTTTCCAGTCCCTTCTACCCCACAGCAAGCACTTCTTACTACTTACAGACAAGAAAATATATGTGATGAAAAAGTCCTTCATTACACGGTATATGCATGTTACTGGAATAGATTTGTTTTACTTTTTAATCCTGATTTCTGTTCCATAATTATCTGCATTAGTATGATATATTAGTCATATTATGGCTATTTGCCAGGGACTATAGGGAAAGATGCTTGTTTCTAAATGGCAACCTGCAGAATTTCCTGTTTTGATGAGAAGATGTATCTCGTAACATGTATTGCTGTTTCTGATAGACTTCTTATAAGTCAATTGCTGCTTTTTCCTGAAAAGCTATACTAAAGAGTGAACAGTATTAAAAGACATTTTATCTGTTTGCTTTTAAAAGGAAATGAGCTTCTCAGCTATGGTAATATAATACAACAAATCCAGAAAGCTGGCTGTGTTGAAACAGCATAGGGAGAGATCTAAATTAAACTATATTGATTTGGAGCAGGCTATAACAAAGTTGAGATTATTGTTAGCTTTTCCATGTAAGCCTGGCTTTCCTACTAGCAGGAACCTTTGACTTCTCTTTTCATGAACACAGAGTGGTGCCAGCCTGATTGTAGGGTACCTTTCACAGCAAGGGTGAAACTGAGGTGCTGTTGGTTGTACAGCAGTGCACAGAGTATAACTGTCCAACAGAAGTCTGTCTGTTATTCATGGCTTCCTTTGTATTTTAAATTATCTTTGATGCTTCCAGTTGAATGTTGGCTGACTGATTCCATACGTTGCTGCAAGTAACTTAATGACTTGAATAAATATGTGTATGTCTGGCATGCGCTCCTTTGCTATGGTTGAACTATTCTGGTTTGCAATTAGCCTTTGAAATGCTAGTACTGTATATACAGCTATCTAAGCATCATGTTAATGTTTAGCTGGACTTTAAGTCGCCTTCCCCTCCCACTCCCTTCCTCTGACCTTATGGATGGTGTTAGTCTCAGTCGAGGTTGATTTGCATTCTTGAGCAAATAGGTCTGGAGAAGTCCTCCAAGGCCAGTTGAGAGATTTGCTCTCAATATTTAGTTGCTTATAATAAGCTTGCTTTTGAGAACAGAGTTTATGGACACTATAGCTTCATAAATATAACTGGGGAATACTCCCTTTTCTTGGCAATTAGTTCCTTGATTAATTTGCTAGGGTGCTTTTTCTTGGTTTTTAAGTAAAATTTTAGAAATATGGTAGTACTAATCATTCTGGTAAAAATAATAAATATAATAGTACTAGGAGACTGAAAATTCACAGACTGTGATTTTGAATTTTGATGCTCACACTTACATTGCTGGCAATTTTGTCATAAGCAAAAAAAAAAATAAAAATTTGCCTTCTGGGTTGCAGTGTTGATGGGAAGTTGCGAGACAGATCAGGATGTAACATCAGAGATTTTGGCAAAAAAGTCCAAAATGCCTTTGAATATTGGCAAAAGACTTGTGTTTGAAATCATTTTGACTTTCTAGATGCTATGAGACAGCAAATAAATATTTGACATTGTGATACCGCATTTCCATGCAATTTTTCATGCAATTAAATTGGTTTGATGCATAAAGGAAAATGGGGGTTTATTTTAAGTAAGACTTCTACTTTCTCAGGAAGAATGAACTTCCTCGGAATATTGCCTGAATAAAGCATTTAAAGGTAACTGCAAATGCAAAAGCAAATATGTAGCTGTTGTTTTCCCTAAAAATAAGCTAAATGACATTCCTATCTGAACACGCTTAAAAAAGGCAATCTTCTCTACATAAGACTCTTAACCATATTCTGTTGAAAGTGTTTCTTCAGCCCATCTACCTGATGAATTGCCTCTGTATCGTAGATCAAAAGTGAAGTCAATAGTTTCATCTTGATGTGTTTTGCGTCTTTTGGACAACTGCAGAATGATAGCTGTCCCTGTGGTAGCTGTCAAATGGTGCGCTTGATTAAAAGCAAATACAAGCCAAATTATATAGTGTTGGTTTGAGATCTCAACATGGCTAAATTCTGATGTAGGCACAGTTTATTAACAAGTTAGAGAACAGAAACTGCTCCTTTATTGTGACAAGATGTTGTGGTTTAAGCTTATTCGTAAATTAGACAAAGCATGTAGCCTGCTTGTTTTCCCCCCACAACCTGTCCTTCC